>VWYK01037048.1:0-16784 GCA_013399775.1 Semnornis frantzii | reverse complement strand
CCCAAACCCGCAGGAGAGAGAGAAGAAAACCATGCCTGGGCAAGCCAGGAGAGATATAAGCCCAATTTGGCCTGCCTAGGCCTACCACGACAGCTTGGCAGGGGGGAACAGGCATCCCAGCACCAGCGTAGTGACTGAACCATAGCCAGGCTGTCGGAGCTTCTTTCTTTACCCGTGGAAGTTTGGATTTGTGTCTCGCTTCTGTAAGTGTTAGTTATTAAACTAGACCATGTTGGAGGCAATGACACTAGAATCTAATTGGGAAAGAAAAAGCTAGGCTAAATTTTAGAAGCAAATGACCCTATCAGAGAAAGGCATTAGAACATTCAGAGATCATTACTGCCCTGTGGGGCTGTGCTGTGCAGGTCTTTCTTCTCGTATAAGAGATCCTTTGTATTTTCCTAGCTTATTCCATGAGCATTAAAGCTCGTGGAACCATAACATCATTCTATAGCTAAACATATGGGAGATACAGGCCTCTGGGTGGGGAATGTTTAACTGAAAGGATCCATGGTCATGTCCTCAGCTCATCAAAGTGCCTTATGAAATTTTTTTTTTTGAGACATTAATTTTACCAACCCACTGTTACTTGTTTTCAATCATCCATTATAAGGAAGAGGATATTTGTATGCTACCATGACAGATATTTCATACTTTTTACTGTCTGTAAAGATAGTGCCATGAACAAATTACCTGAAGATAAGACCCTCTGTGCTTGATAACAGTTAGCCAGGGACCTATAAATCATCCATGCAGTTGGTTTTTATAGATTCTTTTCCATATGCTAGTTTTAACTGTGGAGTTAAAGCTGTTTGCAGGGAACAGGTTGCAGACTGTGGCTGCGAGTGTAAGAGGGCAAACCTACTGGCTGTGGTCTTTGCACTCTGTGTTTGCTTTCCTTCATCTCTCTTCCTTAACACATCCTTTGAGTTTACACATCAGGATAAGGTTTCCTCTAACTGCCAGTCAGGCAAACTTAACCCAGCGTCTGATAATTAACTTGTGTTTTGCTTCATACATCAGCAACCACAACCAATACTGGGCTGAAAACCAGAGCTGTTGCTGACTGCTTTTGCAAATGATGCTTGAGGCAGAAATGGAGCAGACTGGTTATTGCACAGCTGTATTTGCTCCAGCTGCCCAGGCCTCCCTTTGGCAGCCTGCTTTTGTACATTAAGGACTTGATTTGTGGGGTGTATAAGTCGTGGGGTGTATAAGTCATTGGAGCTCTGTTGAGTTCAGTAGAGGATCTTTCTCTTTCTTCCCCACAGGTCTGTATGAGAGTTTGTACCCTTTCCCTTCTATTTCTGTTCTTTCTCTTCAATAGACCAGAACTGTGAGGTCCTTTCAATGCTGGGGTCAAGAGCTGAAGTAGGGACAGCAGGCAAAAAACGTTGGGCGATGCCATTTGTACATGCAAACTGGAGTAGCTATGTATTAGGTCTGTTATATGGCTAATTAGCTGTGTGCATTCACAGCGACTGGCCACAGAACAGCACATACATTCCTTAAGATGTACTCAGAAAGTCAATACTGAATGTCTGCCTGGCAGAGAGAGAAGCAGCAGGGGCCAGGTTGGCTGAGCTGAAGGAGCTGAGCAGCCACCGTGCATAGGGAGGTGAGAGTTGGTGCCTAGGAGCAGAGGGGATGCATTTGGCCCAGTCTGTTTTACTTTGCACACTCCTAAATGCACTTTTCAGGCTTTTCCTCTCAAGATGATTTATAATTGTTGCTGATGGTGTCTAGGCTAATCCCTGATGAGAACTCTCTTAAGCTCGTAACAAATTTGAATCTGCAGCCACGTTATGTCAGGAGTGTTGAGGCATCTCTCTAACACAGAAATGCAAATGACTGTGACAGTGGATGGACAGAACTGAATCAATGTAAACATGCCACATTTTAATAACATCAGAGAACGAAAGGTTTCCTATTTTAATTATTAAGAGCAAGCATACTTGCTGACTGGTGTTACCACTAAGCACCCAAGTGCTCTTAATAGGCCATCAGATAATAGGGTAGACAATAGAAAGGGATTTGTTACACTGGAGTATGTTAAATGAGGCAGGCGATAACAGCAGTGGCCCCTCTCTGTAAGACCACAGTAAATCTTGGCCACTGAGTAACTCTGATACTTGAAGAAACTCTCTATGTTTTGACTCAGTGCAAATTCTTATCAGGATAACACACAGTTTACTGCAAAATCTGTGGGTTTCTTCCAAAACTAGGTGGCCACAACTCACCAGTTGCGAATATTCTCCCTGGACACTCTTAAACAGCAAGAATCAAACAGATGGAATTCTGCCCACTTCAGCCTTAATGAACATCTGAGTGATATTAAGCCACTAATTGACTTGTACTGTAGGAAGTGAAATCTGCAGTTAACTGTATTTTGCTAGAAGCCTGCATCAGGCCAGGATGCTCAGAGCAGGCTGTGGTATTGCTGAGCAGCCTGCAAAAATAAAAGAGTTTCATACATTTTAGTATGACTTCATTGCTGTGGACACAAAAACAACACCTGGCAAATGGTGCACAAGCAGTTACATGGATGACAGCCCATTTAGTATGGTAATAAAACATGGAGAAAATATCTGTACAGATCAATATTTTTCCTGGTAGGACTCATTCTAAGTTTAATCTAAGGTATTGTTAATATATGTGAAGTGGTGGTTTGGATCTTCTGTTACAAAGGGAGTAAGTTCCTTCTTTCAAGGATGTTTCTTTCAACCATAATATCACTAGAAAAAAAAAAAAGTGGTTTATTTCAAGAAGCTTGCTACTCCATTTATTAAAATATGCCTGCCATTTATTAAAGGACATCAGCTACACTACTTATGTGGGGTGATCCCACTGAAGTCAGAGCTATGTCAAGATAATTTGGCCACCTTTTTTGCCTTGGGAATCTATTCCTTTCACTACTGCCCTCACACTGTCCTTTTACTTTTTAGGCTTTCCTGTCCACCTTCCTTTCTGTCTCCTTCCTGGGCAGGAGAAAGAGAAAACCTTAGCAAACTGTTTATATGTGGAGCTTGTTCAGCTCTGTGCTTACTTACAGCTGAGATTGTTCTTCTGAGACCTTGGTTTTGGGCACTTAGAGTAACAAGAACCTTTTGTGCTAATTGCCCAGGGAGGCTGTGGCTGCCCCCTCCCTGGAGGTGTTCAAGGCCAGGTTGGAGGAGGCCTTGAATGAGCTGTACTAGTGGGAGGTGTCCCTGCCTATGGCAGGGGGGTGGAACTAGATGATCCTTGAGGGCTCTTCCAATCTTACCATTCTATGATTCTATGATTCTTAATTGCTAATTCTTCACTAACAGGTTTCATAGTGAACCACAGTAGAATGGGTGGATTGCATTTGAATCCATGTGAAATACTGATCACACTTCAGAGAACTATGACTAAGGAATTCTGTTTTTTTGAAGGATCATCACAGAGCAGTTCTCAGAAACATTCTCATCTCTCTCAAGCTGTAGTTAGTCCTGAGTAATTCCAGTGGCTTCAGTGGTGGAAGATGAGTTTATACTGGAGCATCTGCTACCAGATTCTGGCTCATCAAATGCTTAAAACTCCTGCAGTATTTGAATGTTGTCTGTGTAAACAAAGAGGCTTGGGAAGATCTACATCTGGAATGCACCTGCATTTGCCAAGGTGGCTAAAACTTTCCTAGGGATTTCATACTGGCACTTCCACAGACAGGTTGTCTCTATTTCAGTCGCTTAGTTTTCTGCCTCATGCATGAGAAGATGTGATTCAGTCTTTTGAGTTCATCTCCTTTTCTCATCTCTGAAATTTAGTTGGCAAACCAAGTGTCCTTGCATGCGGAGGATCACGATGCTGTTTCTGTATTGTCCCTGCCACCTGTCTCTGCTGTGTGACACTTTCCCAGGCAAGATCTTTGCTCTTTTTCTTATATCCATGAAACAGAATGGTCTTTACTTGAGGAGGAGACACATGGCTCATGTCTGATGGACACACTGGTCAGTGTTGAAAGTTCATGGTACTAACTCCTATTAATTCAAGTCTATGCTTACACGAGAACGCCTGAGTGATTCTGTAGGCATAGCAATTGCAGACACAAGCAAATGACTTGATGTGGGGTTCTGACCAAATATCAAGCTGTGAATGCCCAGCATATAAATTCTAAACATTTGGAAGTAGCAGCTCCCAAACAACTGTTTGTAGGAGGTATTTGGCAAAAGAATTTAAATAATGAATCTAGCTAAGATGATCATGATCTCCTTGCAGACAACACTTGCAGACAAGTGTAACTGTTATGAATTATTCAGCCAATTCTATTCAGAATGATATATATTTATTTTAGAACTAGAATTAATGATCCATAAGAGTAAGTATGAGACACAGTAACAAAGGTCTGTTCTGTGCTACTTCTGAAAGATGAAAATGAAATGCAGACAGTTTGGAAACCACAGACCTTGTTTTGGAATTGTCTGCTCTGTTTACTGACTGTGACTTTTGCTGCTTGTTTACTGCAATTTACTTAGTTACAGCATAAGTTACACATGATTATCTCCTCAGTATGATGCTAAGCTGACATCTGTCAAGTTTAAAAGTCATAATAGGTGTCGTTAGTCATTGAGATGATCCAAAGTCATAATGATTGGTGTGACAACAGAACTGCATAGGTTGTTTGTGTATTTGTTTGGTTGTTGTTGTTTTGATTGGTTTTGCTTTTTAAGGTGTAGTAATTTCTAAAGAGAATTGTGTGGGGGCTCTACCTGCTCAGAAATGAGACCATTTTAGTTTCTTAAAGGCTGGCAGAAGCAGAAGCAAGGAAACACTGTGCAGCTGGTGTTCATGGAAACTGTTAGCACAATAACATCAATTAACCAAGCAAAATACACTGTTTGTGTCCTTCCTGTTCCTTTGCTACAACACAGTGGCAAGTTTAAACTGTCTGCTATTTGTGTTAGAAACTTAATTTCTCATGGGTTTATAAATCAGCAGATGTTTCAAGCCATACCAAGCTGAAATTGTCTTATGAATCCTCAGCTCTAATGCTAAGGAATATTCATAGAATCATAGAGTCTTTAAGGTTGGAAAATACGTCTAAGATCATCAAGTCCAACCTTCTACCCAACATCTCCATGACCTCTGGACATGTCCCATAGTGCCATATCTACTCACTTTTTTTAACACCTCCATGGATGGTGACTTGGCCACTTCCTTGGGCAGCCTGTTCCAATGCCTCTAAGATCACAGAATCATAGAATGGTAAGGTTGGAAGGGACCTCAAGGATCATCCAGTTCCAACCCCCTGCCATAGGCAGGGACACCTCCCACTAGTACAGCTCACTCAAGGCCTCGTCCAGCCTGGNCAGGCTGCAGAGCCCCAACTCTTGTAGCCTGTCCTCATAGCAGAGCTGCTGCAGCCCTCTGAGCATCTTCATGGCCCTCCTCTGGACCTGCTCCAACAGTTCCATGTCCTTCCTGTGCTGGGGTCTCCAGAACTGTACACACAGTACTTCAGATGGGGTCTGACAAGAGATCCTTTTCATTGTTTAAAAGTAGCTAAAAATAAAACCTGAGTGATTGAGACGCTTTAAAAAATTTTAATTTAATGAGAAAGCACACAGTTAAAAGACTTTTATTCAAGCTCTTAAAGACTTGAGGCAGCTCCCAGTGAAGCCAGAGAACAGATTCTCTTTCAGTTTAATAGGATGATCAGCAAGCCACCAGTTTGCCTTTAGTGTCTTGGACAACTGTGGGGAAGGTGTTATGGATGAGAGATTAGATTGCTTAAAGAATCACCATGAAAATGATGATGATCTATCTAGTATATGTGTGTGCTTAACATGAGCTTGTGGAAGTGCAACTTGAAGTTTGATGGCAAGGTTCACTCTATTACTTTTTGTGTGGAAAAAACATACAAAAGAAAACTGAGTTAGAATTGATTCAGCATGATTTACACACAGACCAGAGGCAATATGGTAAAGGAGACCTTCCCATCAAGCCATGATGTTCAGAATATAACTTCTTGTTTTCTAAATTCCTGATGCAACTTAGCTGTGGCCAGACCCAAACTTAGTCCCAGACTTGGTCAACAGTTTATGTGTAATAGAAGAGATACTGGAGTAAGGAAAACCTTCCACTGAGTCATGAATTTTGGAAAGGACTCTCTTGCTTTCTAAACTCTTCTCAGAGAGGAGTCTAGATACAGCTGGACCCAGCCTTAGTCTCAGACTTGGTCAGTGGTTTATGTGTAATGGATTTAGATGTGGATTTGATTAGCATCGATTCAGCATGCTCTCAGTCACTTACTGAGCATCTGTTGTGTATAAGAGGTCTCGCTGCCTTGGGTAAGGAAGGATCTTTTAGTCTCAGGTAAAGAGTCTCAAACCATGAGAGGCAGCCCAGATCAAGGGGAGATCACCATCATGCAACCACACTGCCTAACAAGGAGAGCTCAAAGGAGGCTATCACATTTATGGAATAAAGTGGTTGACTTCTAGTCAAAAAGCATACAATAGGAAAGGTATGCACATGATTCTTTGTACCTAAAGCTTTCTTTGTTCCTTGATAAAAGATTCTTGGGGAGCAACTTGCTATTCATTAATGGTGTGGTTGGTGTTCCAAGCTTGTATGCATCAGTGCTCACTGAGTCACTCTGCTCCTTTGTGGGTTTTGTAGAGTTCATGGCCCAGTTACAGCTCAGGCCTTTACTTCTTTGGAGCTCATACCAAACTACTGTGAGTTTGGTTAAAGAGCAGCTGAGTGCCTCTGTCACAGGAGGAGACAGTCACAGCAGTTCTCTGTGAACATTTGAAGCACAATGCTTTTCCACAGTCTTGCAAAGTCTGGTCAGCAACCCTGCTCGCATCTGGCTTCGCATAATGTACATCCTACATTCAAACTATGTATTCAGGTGGATGATGACAATTAGAGTTAGGGTTAGGGCTAGGTTAGATTTGGGTTAGGATATTAGAGTTAGGGTTTATTTAGGGTTAGGCTATTAGGGTTAAGCGATTACGGTTAGTGTTATGGTTGTGATCAGGCCATTAGGGTTAGAGTTATACTTAGGACTAGGGTTAGGGTTAGCATTAGGGTTAAGTTTATGATTAAGATTAGGCCATTAGGGCTAGGCCATTAATTTAGACCATTAGGGTTTGGTTTAGGTTTAGTGGTTAGGGTTGTTTGGGTTAGGTTTTGGAGTGGGATTCAAAAAGGAGACAGTGAGCGTGCAATTACACTGCCTTGCTTAGGCAGCTCTTTAATAGGGGAGTAATGTCTCATACTCTTGAGAAATTGTGCCATGGGGAAATCACTCCTAGTTCACGTGAGACCAGTTACTTCATTGTAGAGATTAATCTTGAGCGTGGAAATGGTAGAGAATGGAGGTTAAGGATGATGCTTTCTGCTTGAAGTTGAGTGCAACTTACAGGGAAAGGAGGAGGAATGGCTGCCATGTGTTTTTATTACAGGGTTTGAGTTGCAGCAATCTGTGGTTTGGGAGACACGGGAAAGCGACTTTGAAGGCCTCGTGGATGCTGTGTACGTCATGGTTAGGGGTTGTGAAATGAGCTAATTTAGACAGCAGCAGCATTTTCCTGCTTATTTCATCAACTCAAGGACACAAAGCACAGCAATGGTCGCTCCGTTGTCTGCCATCTAATGGCCAGACAAGAAAGCAAAGCAGCCTGGTTTCAGTCTGTGGGCTACGAATCACTGGAGATTCTTGAGCTAAATATACATAAAAACAAAAAGAAATGCAAGCTTTTGCTCACAGGTTTAAGAGTGTTACTCAGGGGCTTATGTTTGCATCAAAAAATGGTGTGATGCCACCACAGAAAACTGCTGCAAACTGGAAAAGAATTGCCATCTCTGCCTGGAGAGAGTGTTTTAAACATTGCCTTCTGAAAGCAAATACCAGTCTGAATATGGCTTGAAATGCATAATTTGAGACAATTTCAATCTTCTTCTATTTACTTCCCGAGCAAGTGAATAATTCGGTTCCTCCTCCTCTTCTGCAGTTCTCCCCTCCGCGGGCACGCACACCCCCACGCTCTCCCATCACCTGCAGTATCTAACATCTCTGGCTGGCAGGCGGTGTTAACACACACCTATGCCTCTTCCTCTCGGGCAGGCCACAGTGGCATCTGCAATAACTGACACCACTTCCACGGCACGGAGAAAGCGCTTGAGGTAAATCTCTGCTAGAATAACAAAGAAGAGATGGGGAAGATGTTCTGCTTTAATATCCGCTCCATCTCCCTTATCTATATTAGAAACGCCTGCCACTGAGGGTGTGAGGAGAGCTGAAATTATGAAGCACCTTCTACATTCCTTTATCTCCTGGAGCAACATTAATACTTACAAGCAGTAGAGGCTACTGAGAGAAGCAAAGACCATGCCTTGCCTGTGCTGGTGCATTTGTTTAGGAAATGTGCTTTTTAATTTTGTGTTATTTGAAATGCCTTTCTCTGCTCTGAGAAAATACCCACTTTGGTTATTCTTTGTGAGACAGAAGCTGAAGGTAGCAGCCTTGCTCACAACCCCCCCAGTTTGAATATGCTAATGATAATTTAAGCGTTCAGTTGCCAAATTTTCATGTGAGGAATTTTTTTGTCTTTTTGTACTCTGCCCGTTTAACTTTTGTATATGCATTATTCCCTGTGCCTGTCTGATCCACAGGCACACAGCAAATAGTGTCTTTGAGCAGGATCTACAAGCAGAAGTCAAAAAAGACACTGTAGATGGAATTCCTCTTGTTAAATATGGATCTGCCTTTCCCTTTGCTTTTCCCTGGAAATTCAGGGAACCTAATTCTGTACCCAAAGGGTTTATGAAGTTTTTTGAGGCATTGATACTTTCAATCTAAATAATACAAATTAGAGCAATTTCTAACACGGCATCTGGCTGAAGTAATGGTGTATGTGAATGAATTCCTCTCTCCTTCTAGCCCTGCTTGCTTTGAATGCAAATGGTGCAAGTAGATGTTAACTCCTTCAACAGGAAATGATGATCAATGGAACACTTAAAAAAAATTTCTGAGTAATAAAACTGTGACAATAGGAAAAATTTCCTACCTTATCTTACAGAACGTCGGCAGGGGAGGGAAAATGGGTGAAAGGCTTAATTATGACTTGCTGAAAACAAGACCTGAAATCTTTAAAATGTGTTTTCTGAAGTTGTAACCCAAAGCAAAAGGTGAAATGTGTTACCTTAAGTGAGATACTGTGGGTGTGAAATACATGAAGGCCCCATTTTGCAAAGAGAAACCTCTCCCTTAGCTCCCCATCATAGTGCGGACTTCACTGAGCTTCCAATGCATGATAGTTTGCAATTAACAGTTGACAATTAGCAATTGGTAATGGTGCTCATTCTTTTCAGTAAGCTAGTGGCTTCAGAACTGCTCTTTCTGCAAACCACGACCTAGGTCGTATCTTACCCTCACAGTGAACCTTCACTAGGCAGCTGCACATCATACTGGTGCATTAGCACAGGTACCTCTGCAACAAATGAGGGAACCCAACGCTGCCAGTAGCCAAGAGAGAGTTACAGTGGTCTCATTAATGGATTGTGGTAGGGTGAATAAGTAGAAATTGTCTGTGGTTCCTCTCTTTCCCCAAAGGAAAGGAATAAAACTGGTCGAGAAAAATGTAGTGATGTTGTGTGGGTACTATATTTTCTTGACTGTAACTTCTGTTTTGTGGCTTACTGAACCATGAGTCTTCCTTTTATTTCTGAAATTCTTTCAAAGTGGAACACACAAGGGGAAAGTAAAGCTTGCATGAATGCAGAATAATTTCATTTAAGTCAGCAAAGTTATTCTGCTGAAACACTGGCAGAAAGAAGAAAACTGGTCCAGCAGACTGTTAGCCAAGCCCAAAGATGGGTTTGTCTTGTGAGATAGGTTATAGCAAATATATTGTGAACCCTTCTGGAAATAGTACCCTGGGAAAGTCTGCTTAGAATATTCTACAATTAACAATAATCTGGAATTGTAAAGGTCATGGATTAGTCAGTCTTATTTTTATTTAGATTATGGTTCAGCTATAAACTTCTTTTAACAAAATGTGACAGCAAATAACATCTCTGCTTAACCAGACTGCTTCTTACTTTTTCCCATCTAGCTCTAGTCTTTCACTTGTGTAGAGATAAGAGCATTTCCAGTTTCTTCTTCACAGTCCTGACACGTGCTGGCAGTCACACAGTTGGCCAATACTGAGCTCTAGACTTAGAGCCACGATTTTGTGCAGATGAAAGGGTAATTCTAGTGATGGGCCTTCTCTCTTATAAACCACTAATTAGTAAATTAGAAAGAGACTGGCAGCTTTTCACAGCTGACACGAAGAATTCCTTACAGAAATGGTACAGCTTCATTACTAATTTAAGTACCTTATCATTATTTGTTACTTCTATTTGACTGTGTTGTTCTGGGGTATTGCCTGAACCAGAGACTGTGAGCTACTGTAAGACACAACCAGAGATTGTGAGCTACTGTAAGACACTCACAGCTCAGCAATCTTCTGGAAGATGGCTGTGAGATTTCCAGCTGGTGTTAGCAGAAGAGTAGGACTGAGTACTTAGGAGCAGTGTCTGCTTCTTATACACTGAAGTACAGTGCCTACCATGCAGTCGTGACTCTGAACTAAGCAGACTGCAGTCTGCTGAACTAAGCAGACTAAGCAGTCTGACTGCTGAACTAAGACCAGATTCTGAGGTAGCCTTTGGCAAAATTAGCAACAAGCTGGACAGACAGATGGATTCATTGGACAAATGCATGTTCCCCTTAGGACAGAGGGCAAGAGGGGGAAGGAATAATTCACTGGAACCCAGAGTCTTCTTTCCATGGCTGAAAAGTCATTTTAAATTGTTTGACTAGTGCTAATGAATGCAAGCCTCGTTGTCATACTCTGCAGTCATCTTCATGGATGTAATTACAGAGTTTGTATACATAAAAATACCAAAGAAAGCTGAATCTTTGCTTCTCCTTCTAGCTGCTGTGATATCTGAAGTTCTTCAGTACAGCGTTGTTCTCTGCATTCCTATAGTGCTTTGAAAATACAAAGTGCCATTAAATGCTACTTGAAAAATAAAAAAGAGCCATATTACAGCAAATTCTCTTAGCCTGAACTTCTATTTAACTATTTTGTTCCTTGCAATCATAGCCTTTGAACAGTACCTTGTAAACCTGTTGCCAGCTGGTAATTAATGCTGACTTCTATGAACGTTCTAAAGCAGTTGTCTCCTGGCTCAGGATCTTTTGAGATTTCTTTCTGACCCAGCTGGCACAGACTCAGGATGATGGCATCTTCTCTGTATTATTTTAACTAGTTGAGATGAAAGTAATTTCACTGACACCAGTGGTGCAGAGCCAGGGCAACTAAGAGGGTACTCAGGGGAAAAGCAGAGTTACACATTTCTGGAAAAGGGGAAGAATCCTCCTTACTATGGCACCACCCAAAACAGAGCTGAGAGCCCCAGCTGTCCATAGTAGGATATGGACAGTTACAACTCATGACCTCTTCTTATGCATCCACTGTGAAGAATATTGACTTTAAAAAGTGTTGCTTTTAAAAATACTGTACCCTGCTCAATGTACTCTTCAGAAATTCTGAACGCTTACATCTTTAAGGATAATTTGCAGAGATGGCTGAAAATTGTGAGTATTTGGACAAGCTGATTTTCTGCTTGGTTGCATCCTGAAGGAGAATTAACCTTTTTTTTCTCTCAAATTGTCCACAAAGCTCAAGGAATCAGTTCAGATCTCTGTGGCCTTTACTTTCCTGCTAGTCACTACGGTTGTTACAGAGGTCTGTTTCCAGTCCCACTGTGTCCCCAAATGTGAATGTCCTGAAATTCTGAGACTCAAATCAATGCCACGATCTGAACAGATAAATGATGTACCTCTGCTGTTATGCTTAATTAACTTAGGACATTCTAGGCTTTCTCTCCAAGCATCAGTCTTCCTTCCTCCCATGGATACTGTGAAGTCCCGCAGTGAACCTTATTGTTATGACCTAATTTTTCTACAAACCGAGAGGTTTAATTTGTTCAAATGCCAGGCAGAGGGAAGAGAAGCTTGGAATTCTCCTGGCTACTCTACTTCAGTTTCCTGAGGTTTGAAAAATCAATAGGGGAATTATCTTGCTGCCTCTAGAATGTAACTTAATAATTAAAACATAACTAAAAGGATGACATCAGTCTGTTTGGGGAAAATGGTGGCTTTTTCCACAGGTCCACCTAAGAACCTACCTCCTACTGATTTGAGACTGAACTGGAATTGAGTCCTCTTGCTAGGAAACCCCTTTGTTATGGGCGGTGCTGCTGTCACCAGTTCCAAAAGCAAATGAATAAACTCTTAAAAAAACCAACATTAGCTCCTAACTGCAATTTCAGATGGCTGCAATATTTTGCTAATCTGCCCTTTTCTGGTTCACTGCTATTAACACTTATCATCAGAGATAATTTCTTCAGAGAATCCATCGTGGTCCAAGAAGCACCTCTCAGGAAGTTAACAGTAATTAGATGTGCATGCTTCATATACATATCTACCTATATATATGCCCATCATATACATAATACTGCTGTATATGAGGCCTTGTGTCATCAGTACATCTGAGGCATTTCGCACTAAAATGATGTTGGCAAGTACAACTAAGATATGACAAAGCACACAGTCTGGTCATTCATTTGTTGGCAGCAGGAGAATCTCATATTAGCATCTTAGTGCTCCCTAGGTGAACTGTGAACATAAGTAATGAATGCTGTCCACTTCAGACCATTTGGACATAATGGTTAACACCACCTCCCTCACAATTACACTCCCTTCACAGAATCCTGTCACGAGAATCCCCTTACTAGACCTGACCAAATATAAATACAGTCCTGCAAGTTTTCACAAGTGACAGACAGCAGTTCTGCAAAACCGCCAGAGCTGCAAAATAGTCTCATGGGTAAAAGGCCATTTTCTGCCCACTTTGCCTGGTCATCCAAAATACAGGTCAGCCACTGATTATTACAGTGCTCCACCAGTTTTTCTGCTTTACTGGGAGCTCCATCAATGCAAAGAGATGATGTTCTGTTCCCCGCCTGTATGGTGCCATGCTGCTGATATTCACTACCATGCTGCCATCATGCCAGCTTCAAAATGAAAGCCCTGGCTGGAGCAAAGTTCAGATTGTAACATGAGAGGCTTCCTGTTCCGGTTCTGCTTCTGCTTTCTGTCGGTCTTTTCTGCTGGGCAGGCTGCAGGTCAGGGAGTGGGTGGAGGCTGCTGGCTACTGATGCTGCTTATGCATTTTGCTGAGCTTTTCTGCAAAGAGGCTGAGGTACTTGTGCATTGCATTCTCTCTTTATATTGCTTATCTCAAGCCAGGGTTTTCTTGTGTGTTACTTTCCCACCTTCCCTCCCATCTGTATGGGGAGAAGGAGGCTTCTATGAGCGGGTCGTGATAACCCAGGACACTCTGTGTGAAAATACTGTGTGACACACTATGTGAAAATAATCACATAATAACAATAATAAAAATTCTTATTTTAATTTTTTATGTTTGTAAAGATCGTGTGCTAAGAATGGGCTCTATGCTTTTAGCTACTATATCACACCATCTGCTTCCACCTAAATTCCTCGTAGACTGTTTGGCTAGAAATAAAACTATAGAAGAAAGAATCAGCTGTACAGTCATCAACATCATCACTATTGGTCCTGTATGAGTTTGTTCCACTTCACAGGCCAACAAACCGGAAAGCTTCCAGAGATATCCTGCAGCATGGGCAACAAAGCTATCACAGTATCTGGCAGACTTTTACAGTTATGTGTAATCAAGATTACTGGCTATAAAAAGCAAAGTTCTTCCTGAATTGAATTGATTTATGCTATTTCATAATGGCTGGCAGCAAATCAAGATTGTTTACAGCAGTTCAGTGTAGCTCAAGTCCCTCAGGGTTCTCCACTTCCTCCCTAGCTCTTCTTGGGTCTCAAGGTTGAAGCAGCAAGGAAGGAAAAAAAAATTCTTATGTACTCACCAGCAAAATCCTCTTCCTAGTTTCTGTACATAGAATGACATCTTCTGTCATAGCGATGGGGGAAAAAAACCCAACCAAAACCCAACAATAAAATCAGTTTATTTTTCACTCTTTCAGTTGACTTTCCCCCTCCTCAGTCTTAACTATAAATGCAGTAATTAATTCAAACACCAGAAAACAAGTGTGAGCACTTGGAGTTCAAAGCTTCTCACTTGCCAGTCTAGTTCCTGGGGGTAGGGTCACCACTGTCTCTTACAGTATGCTATCCTATGGTGTACTGGTTTTACTTGGACTGTAATAGCAAGGATCACTCCTGTGACCAACAGCAGGACCTAGTTTATATTGTATAGCCTATGTTTCCATTTAAGAGCATCTACTGCCTGAATTAAAACAAAATTGCCCAGCAGATGTTCCAGTCAGATTCAATAATCACGCGCTGGTGCTTCCAATTGTTCAGAAAAATGAAAAAATATCTCTAAAGATACTTCATGCCTGGGAATCCAGGACACCATCCTTCTTATTGTTACTAGACAGCACAGGTGTATCAATGCAAACCTTGCTGCTGGCTAAGCTCTTCACAGGTGAACCACAACAGCTGAGGCAGTGACTCACACCATCCATTATCAGCTCTAGGCACAGTGTTCTTAACTGCCTTCCGTAGCATGTCATAAGATGTTGGGTTAGCTCCTAAAATATCAGCTTTTGAAATAAGCATACTGGTATTTCTGATAATTTCTCCCTTCCCTCATTAACCAGACCTCAATTCAGTTATACGCTAATCAGAAGACAGAGCAACCTTAGTGCTTCTGATTTATGCCGGCCCCTGCCAGTCTGAAACTCAATATATGCCTAGAATAATATTGTTGCAGTAGATAGGACAATCCCACACAACAAAGTTATTTTATCTCCAGTGTAGGACCTTAAGCCACATTAAATTAAGTGCTGATTCACTGCCACAAGTATCAAACACAATTAAGCCTTTAAATAGTTGTAGATTAAGAACTATTTTGTTAATTTGCTCTTCAGATCTATTTTTAAAAAAAGGGATGGGGGTGGGAGTGGGGCAACTGCTGGCTTCCCTAAACACTGTACAGTGTAGGAAGGGTAAAAGTCACTTCAGTGACAAAACACCCAAGGAGCTTCACATACAACTCAGAAGCCTCAGTAAGACTAATTCCCTTCTCCTAAGAGGCCATAAAACAGCGTTAAGAGACTTCTGAATATATCAGTAGTGTTTGGGGTGTGCATGGAGAAAGCTTTTCAAACGTCTTGCACATGAAGCTTGTTCCCCTCCTCCTTAGGCAAGGAACAGCAACAGCCAGGTAACTTCACCTGCACTACAGCACTGTGCCACTACACCGCTGGAGACGTCTAGTAAGCTATGCAGCACACACCGCTTCTGGTGATGGTTAATCTATTTATACACCGAGATCACAGCACAGCTAGACTGGAGAGCTTCCCCAGGAGAAAAACAAGCTCTGCACACCCACACGGTGTGTAACACTTGTGACAAAGCACAGCAGGCAAGGCAGCGCTGAGGCACAGGGAGAAGAAAACCACTAATTTCTAACCAGAGCAGCTAAACTGGTGTCTGCGGGATTTAGTCAGCTCCATCTTTAAAAACAAACTAACAGAAACACCCTCGCTGCCCCCGGGCCGCGCTGCAGGTGTCCCTGCCCGCTGCGCTCTCAGGACGCGCCTCCCGGCTGCCCCGCGCCTCTGACTCGTAGGTCCTGCCGCACTGAGGGGATCGGCCGCAAGCCCGCGGGCAGGCGGAACCGCCACCGGCACCATCCCCGCAGGGGCCGCGCTGCCGCTCCGCGGCGTCACTTCCTCCGCTCCATAGCAACGGCGGCGAGGCCATGGAGGCGGTAATGGGGTTGCTGCCGCCCGGGGACCGGGGCGGCGGGGAGCGGCGGGGCCGGCGGGGAGGCAGAGCGCAAGGCTGCGGGGCTGCCTGCGGGGCACTGCGAGCCTGCCGCCTCTTGCCAGGGCCGGAGCCGCGGCGATGCGGCGTCTGTGGTGACCGTGGGTCCTCTCTCAGCACAGGCTCAAGTGGAGGAAACGCTAAAGAGGATTCAGGACCACAAGGGGGTTATTGGAATGCTTCTTGTAAACGCCGAAGGTAAAACGTCCTCTGCTCCCTCCAAGGCACACACGGTAGCAGCAATGGGTGCGGTAGCTGTTGGACACAAAATGGCAGGTTTTAGGTGTCAACACTGTCGGCTTGCAGTGGTTTCTGAAGGTGTGAGTTTCAAGAACGTTTGTTTCGTGTCTATCCAGTTTCAAGAACGTTCGTTTGGTGTCTATCCGTTGCTCAAAGCTCTCCATATGATTTTTTTTTTTTTTTTTTTTTAAATTCAAAGGATGGAAAGGCAGAAAACCTGAAAGTCTTTTCAGAAGTCTCTGAAGAAATAACTGGAAGTATCATAATCTTACTTTCAGGAATTCCATGTTGTTTAACTAAGCCATGCTTTATTTTTCTGAAATAGATCTTGAACATCTCTTGGTAGGTTGCACAGAATCAGAGAGTCATAGAATTGTAGAATCATTCAGGGTTGGAAGGGACCACAAGGATCATCTAGTTCCAACCCCCGTGCCATGGACACGAATACCCTACCCTAGATCAGGCTGACCAGAGCCTCATCCAGCCTGGCCTTAAACACCTCCAGGGATGGGGCCTCAACCACCTCCTGGGCAACCCATCCCATCCACTCTCATGGTGAAGAACTTCCTCCTCACATCCAGTCTGAATCTCCTCACCTCCAGCTTTGCTCTACTCCCCCTAGTCCTGTCACCGT
>VWYK01037046.1:9876-24286 GCA_013399775.1 Semnornis frantzii | reverse complement strand
CTACTCCACCGTTAACAGGGCTAATATGGACCTGTGTTAATGAACAGGTACTCTGTAGATTGTCTTATCATCCACAGCAGATTGGAAAGGATGTTACCTTGGCATTTGCATATTAATTGTTTGTTTTTAATAAACTCTTAAGGGTGGAGTTAAATTCATTCTCTCTCCTGTTAATAAGTAAACCTTCCAGGGAGAATTCTGGAAGCACTCTGTATGTAGTAAAGCTGACACTTCAGATGGAAAGAAGCCCAAGTATTGGCTTCTTCCTGCCTACAGCAGGACTATGCAAGGTATAACTATCACAGCCCTTTGTGTTCCACCTCCCCTTTCTTCCTTCTTAGTCTAAAGCCCACAAACTGAAGGAGAGGGAGACTTCAGCAGAAAAAAAAAGTATAACTGTTTCTGTGTCTGCTTTGCTAAAGCATCGTTGCAAGTCTTCACTGAGCATTGATTCCTATGACTTTAGAGGAAGGAAATGCAAAGTAATCCTACCTTGTGTGTGAGGATGCTGAATAAAAAAGGAGCTTGCTTAGTTGTCCAAGACTACACACCAAGAGAGTGATGCAGGCAGGGGATCCCTATTACTCTGCTGCCCTACTCTGACAACTTGCTCTCACTGGGTATAGCAGCTTTTCTAACCTTAAAATTGGGATGCACTCTGATGTGTTCCAGTTGCATGAATTCTGTTCTTGCATGAAGCAACAAGCTCCCTAGATGAGACTAAACAAGTGTTGTGATGCATTTTTGCTGATGGCGTTGGTTGTTTCTCAGTGTGTCATTGTACTAGTGCAGCACTTCCAGTGCACACTCAGAGTTCCTGTTGAGTGCTAAAGCGGCATACCACCCCTCTGCCTTCTGCTGAGAGCAACCTATGGACTGCAGTGAAAGTTTGAAGCAGAAGGCTTGGGATGGTGGAGTGAATCAGCACTTTGAAAGGAGCATGGTGCAGTCATGGTGGGATTTATATTCTCACGATTATCGCAGCACTATCCCACTGTTGTTCAGAACAAACAGGAGCTCTGATTTGCTGGTGAAAATAGGTTTTGTTTCAGAGTGGAATGGGTTCTTCAACGTATTTTCTGTTCCTGCAAGGACACAGGAGTAGCTCTTCTGTCCAATGAAAGAGAACTCTTTGTTAAGTGGAAAATTAATGCAAGGTATTTAAAACTCTCAAGTGACTCTCTGGCTATGGTGAAAGTACTTTTTCTCTTAAGACTCTGCTGTGGGCGTTGTGCTTTTTCTCTGTACTGTAGTAATGATCTTTGCTAGCTAAGCTGTTCTTCCCACGTGCTGTTTTTTGTGCGAAGGCTGTGCCCTCTGTAGTTACAGGTACATTTTGAATGTAACTTACTGTGTCTCCTCTTTGCAGTCCTCATAGAAGACTTTGTCTGAAGATGGTAGTATCAACCAGCAGGACTGCTATCTAGTATTTTCAGCTCGGCCTTTCCATTATAGATCTCCCCTGTGAGTGGCTTATCCTCTAGCTCAGATGTTTGAAGTGCTTTCAGGCTGAAACTGAATGTGGGAGCTCTCTGCCTAGAAGCAATCCCCACCCTAATACTTCCTTAAAAGCAGGTTAGCTGCAGAGAGTGTAATGTAATCCTTGGTCTGCCTTCAGCACTTTCCAACTGAAAGTAGTTAAACACTTTCCAAACTTTAAATTAGTACTTGCAGCACTTCTGTCAAATCAGTGGCTTGATGCTAAGGATAAGAAGATCAATTTTATACATATGAAAACAGGAGTGAAGAGCTGAGTGGTGTACAGAAGGCCATGATTGCAATATCATAGCTTGGAATAAAAGAGTCTAGTTTCACAGATTCCCATTGTAAGAATGAGAGTCCTTAAACTATCTGATGGGTGTCATTCAGTTTTTATGTTTCTACCATCAGAGATCATCTCATTGTTGCCTGAGGTCTGTGTGGTGTTGCTAACTCTTGGGTGTTTTAATGTGCTTGTATGGCTCTTGACTAATCAGTCCAACCTCTTGATTGGGATTTCTAAAAGTAGCCTTAATAAAGTAATAAATCACATTAAGATTCTGTAACAAGTGACCTAGTTAAGTGGCACTGCTAGCAGGAAATGCAGTGCTTTTAGAGCTTCCCAGCATCTGCTTTGGAAAAGTTCTTTGAATGGGTTGAGGACATGGGTGTGTGCTTAGGTCAGGCAAGATAAACATTTGCCTTGCAGGTATGCTAAGAAACATATCACATGGAGGGTGGGCTCTCTTGTTTAAACCTGACATGTCCATGCCAGTTTCCTTCAGGGAAACAAATGCCTTTGCTGGCAATGCTCCTGTACTTGTAGGGTGCAGCAAGACTGCTGCAATATGTTTGGTAGTAGTTTAAACTAAAGAGGGGAGCTTAACTATCTGCATAAATTGGATGGGAAAGGTTTTTTTTCTTTGGTTTCTGCCTTTCCCCCTTTTCTTTATGTTCTTCTGCTTTAATTCTGGCAGAAACAAAAATGGAAAAATATGATTTTGGTTTTGATCTTTGGATGTCAAGTGAGATGTCTCTGTCTTCTTGGTGTGTATGCCCTCATGACATCTTAGCTTCAATGATTTCCTCAGGCTGTTCTTATTCACTTGCCTCTGGACAGTAGTTGGCCTCTTCTTTGTTCGAATGCTCTTCCAAAAGTGTCTTCCTGTAAGCAATCAGTCACTGTGTGCCTGTTCTAGCTATTTTCTAGTAAAAAACTAGCAACCGTGAAGTCAGCTGTTTGGCATGGATATTTGGAGAACTGTGGGAGGCTTGGGTGTACAGAAACCTTGGCAGATGCTCGAGGCAATCACCTTGCTCGTCTAACCTGAAATCTCTTATCTGGGAGAGTGAGATATATTACACCATGAAACAAACCAATTTCTTAAGTGTTTAAATGGATAAAGGAAGGAAATGGCAAATTTAGACTTCTACAGAGTCTTTGACTCAGCCTCTTGTGTCTACCTGTTAAAGAACTTTTTGCTATGCAGCAAAACAAATCACTGAGTTTGTGTTATCATCACTTTAAGACCAAATAGCAGCATTTATATATTTGTGTTTAATAATATAGAATTGAGTGCAGGTCTTTAGTTCCCTGCAGAGACAGCAGCTGAAACCTGTGAAGTCTACACAAATGAATCAAGAATTTGAAGATTGATTTACTTTATGAATTCCAATAGGTCTCTGTTAGCTATTGCATGCTAATAGGAAGATGAAGGAGGAAACCGATAAAGACACAGCATGTGTGAAAGTAGAGATTCCATTAACCTGAGATCCTGTGGCTTCTGATGCTTGAGCATCACTCAGGATGCATCTGTTCTCAAAACCTAGTTACTTCAGGGCACAACTTTGTGTAGATTGACTAAGGGATTGATTTCTGAGGTATGTGTAGGGCCAGATGAGTTGAAGATTTGTATAACGGCCTCCAACATCTTATGCTTGTTGCTGTGACTTAAATAGGAAGATTACCAAAAGCTGAAGGAGATCTGAGTAAAGAAATTAAAGGAGACAGTATAATCAGAAATGGTGGTATCAAAGACGGGAGAGAATGCACAGAGGCAGAAAGGAAGCAGGTTGTCAAAGAAGAACATTTGCAAGCTCAAAATGCACTGGGCAGAATCATCTGTAGAATTTTGACTTCATATGCTGCATTTTAGTTTGTCTTCCTCCATGAACAGGAGAGTTAGGACCAGCTTTCAAAGGGAAATTTGAACTCTTTACTTCTCCCCTAATCTTCAGCTCTTTTTCTTCTGTAAAATTACCTGTGTTCATGTGGCAACCAGATTGTTGTTGCTGCTAGTTGTGGAAGCTCACATGGGGGGAAAAAAACCCGCTACTGGTGGCAGCATTCCTCTTCACACTTGTTTGCTGAAGAACTTACCCACAAGCAAAGACAGTACACAGGTGACACTGTGTCCCACTGCTCTGGCTTGTCTATGAGGTTGCTGGGGAGCTCCAGATGATACTTGGGTTCTGTGGAACACACATTGCAACCAAACCTACTGCATCCCACAACATCCCCATAGATGAGCTCAGGAGATGTTGCATAGATGGTTGGTCTGTGAGGTGAATTGAAAACTGGCTCCACAGCAGAGTTCAGAGAATTGTCATCAATGGCACAGAATCAAGTTGGAGGCCTGTAGCCAGTGGTATTCCCCAAGGATCACTACTGGGTCCAGTTTTGTTCAGTGTCTTTATCAGTGATCTAGATGAGGGCATTGAGTGTACCCTCAGCAAGTTTGCTGACAATACGAAACTCAGGGGTGTGCAGACACCCATCAGGCTATGATGCCATCCAATGAGATCTGGACAGGCTGGAGAGCTGGGTGAAGGCAATCCTTACGAAGTTCAATAAGGCCAAGTGCAGGGTCTTCCATCTAGGGAGGAATTCTAACAGGCACCAGCACAGGTTGGGGACTACCCTACTGGAAAGTAGCTCTGTGGAGAAAGACCTTGGAGTGCTGCTGAACAGCAAGTTCTGCGTGGGCCAGCAATGTGCCTTTGTGGCAAGACAGCCAATGGCATCCTGGGGTCCATCAGGAAAAGTGTGTCCAGCAGGTCTAGGGAGGTTCTTCTCACCCTCTACTCTGCCCTGGTGAGACCACACTTGGAATACTGTGTCCAGGTTTGGGGTCCCCAGTTCAGGAGGGACAAGGATCCGCTAGAGAGTCCAGCAGAGAGCCACGAGGATGACTGGGGGACTTGAACATCTGCCCTGCAAAGAGAGACTGAGAAACCTGGGACTGTTTAGTCTGGAGAAGACTGAGAGGAGATCTGATCAATGTGTACAAATATCTGAAGGGTGGGTGTCAGGTGAATGGGGCCAATCTCTCTGGTGGTCATCAGCAATAGGACAAGGAACAATAGCTACAAATTGGAACATGGAAGGTTTCACCTCAACATAAGGAGAAACTTCTTTACCATGAGGGTGACAGAGCACTAGAGCAGGCTACCCAGAGAGCCTGTGTAGTATCCTTCTTTGGAGACTTTCAAAACCTGCCTGGATACATTCCTGTGTGAACAACCCTAGGAGTAGGGGAGGTGACTCGATCTCTGCAGGTCCCTTCCAACCTCTAAAGTTCTGTGACTTGTTGCATTGCAGTTTTTTATCAGTGGACTGAACAGAAAGAAGCTGTGAAGACAAGTACTGTTCCTCAAGTTAAGGATATGGGATTTTGATGCTTTTGCTGAACAGCCTTGTTGGGTCTCTCAGAGTCTTTGGCACGTATTTGGACAGATGTATGATTCACTGATGAGCACACAGAAATTGTAGTTTGCATCCCTTCTTAAGACTTCCCTTGATATAGAACCGCCTGTGAGCTGAACTAGAGTCAGTTACTTTCTGTGCCCCAGGTCTCTGCAGGGGCAAGGCTGCAGCCACCTGGCAGAGATCTGCTGAAAACTGTACATAGTTCTACATCATAAAAATAAAGAATTGTTTTGATTGGAAAGGACCTCTAAAATCATCAAGTCCAACTGTCAACCTAACACCACCACAGCTATAAAACCATGTCTTGAAGTGCCATTGCTGTGTGTTTTTTTTCTTTAACACCTCCAGGGACAGTGACTCTGCCACCTCCTTGGACAACCTATCCCAGCACCTTCTGTAAATATTTTTTTTCCTTAATATTCAGTCTAAAACTCTCCTAGCACAATTTGAGGCCATCATGTGCATATGAGTACCAATAGCAACACTTCCTGCATCATCTGGAAGAGCAGAGAATTGCAGCAGTCTCTACCACAATAGGTGACACTGACTTGTTTAGCGAGGATTGGCTCACAGATCTGCTTTACTGCACTATTAGAAATCAACAGCAGAAGTTCATGATCATGTTTGGTTTTGTTTCTTTCTTTTCCTTGTTTACAGACTGCTCTCGTTTCCCTTATTAACCTCAAACCAGCACAGCACTGGTGATAAGAGCTTTAGCAAATATCCCTAATTCTGCTTCTGTCTTTACATCCTTCTGAGAAGTGCATCTGCCTGTGCTCATGTGAACATTAGAATATATTTTTTTGAGTAGCTGAACTGAAATACATCATTTCAAATAGATACTGTACTGTTGGGAGAGCCATGAGTAGGGAAAAGGAAAACACATTATAATCAGTCAGTTGATGATATTCATTCTGACTTTTATGTGGAGAATTGCTCATTAATTTTTAAATTAGCCCCAAAAATAAGTAGCCATCAATTACAATACCAAGCATTGGTTCACCAGTTAGATTCAAGGTACTGCTCCCAGCAGCCAGACTGCAAAAAGGGGTGGTGTTTTTGCAGTCAAATATGAAAGATCTTTCACCCAAGAGGTCCTCTAAGCCTGTCCCATAGGAGAAACATCAGATGCAATGATAAACTTTAATTCTGAAAGTCACAGCTTGTCTGTAACTAGCAAAGTACTGAACCCTGAGAAGACAGCCAAGTACACACTAACTCTTCACAGCTGCTAGATGCTCCCATGTGCCATAATGTTCTCTGGGGACTTGTCAGGACAGCATTGTTTCTGGCTGCCAAAATACAGGGTTGTCATCCCTGCCAAGGAATGTCCATGTGTTCCAAGCACCTGTGATGCAGGTACAAACATAACAAGTTAATCCAAGATGAGAAAACAAAGGCTTTGTTTGTCTTAGTTTTGCCCAGCTCCTCAAGCTGTGGCCATTTCTGCTGTATATGTTGCTAAGCAGGTGAAAGTCTCTCTTAGGTGCTGCTGATACCTAGCAATCCTGATGTTTGGTATTTGGTGAGGAAGAGATTTTAAGTTATAACTTTACCATCTGCAGTTAACAAATTAGTTTCCTTGTCTTTGTGCTGCCTTATTTCGCTTGACTTTGTACAATCAGTTGAAAGACAGAGGAGGGTTTTCCCAGGGGAAGCAACTAAACAAGATCCTGATGTAACTTCTGGTCTATCTCATAGAAGACTCATTCTCTTCCTGCATTCACTACTTAGAGATGTTGCGCAGCTGCAAATCCACGACCTACAGTTATGCATTCTAAACAGTCAGTATTCTTAACCAACCTTCATAGAAGTGCTTTGCTTTAGTAACCTCATGGAGCGTTAGTTTCATGATGATACCAATTTTAAACTAAATGATCTCACTATGCGTTAACTTGATAACATCACAAGTATGACTGAAGTTGTCTTTCCTTGCTCAAAGGCCACAATCTATACTTGTGAGGTTTCAGCCTTTCATTACAGACTGAATTTCCTACAAGTTTCTTTTCTAGAGTGGATCTTTTCCCTGTTCTGTGAGTCTCTATCGCAGAGCATCTCTCGATGCTCAGTTATATGTAAGCTCAGATTCCAAACTCCTCCAAGTTGTGTCTTATCTGAAAATCAGCCTTACCAGCAGTGATAATACATTTCTGTCAAAATTAAGTCTTATCTAGGCTCCTGCAGAAGCAATGATTAAATGACCCAATTTAAAATAAAAGCAGTGGATTTCAGGGGAAGAATTTTGGGTCTTTTTAACATTTCTAAGATTCCAGCTGCTTGCAAGTGTCCAGCGAGAACCTGATCTTTGGCCACGTAATGCTGCCTCTGTAATGAGCATCAATACAAAGCAAGAATGTGATTATGCTGTTGCTCTACAGGTAGGATATAAATAGAATTTTAACGGATTCTCTATTGCTTGCAAGACTCCTGCTGCTCACTGGTGGTGGTGATGCCTTGAAATGTTCATTAAAATGACTTGGAGTGTTGTTTAAGCAGAGTGTCTCGCACAGTCAGCTCGGCTGGCTGCTGTTTTCAATTCACTGTATCAATCAGGACTTCAAGTCTCTACATTTTAATTTCTTTTGCGTCAGAATCAACTTTGTCTGCTTCTTCCTGCACCTCAGTTGCGTAAATTACCTCCTCAGCTGTCAAAAGTAGGTAATGGGCTGCTTTGTAAAGAGCCTATGCTCTGAGAAAGCTTTTTCAGAGTCCAAACTTTAAAAAAAAACAAACAGGTTTAGCTTTCTTATTTCACATTTAAATAGTACAACTTGGGCACTGGCTAGTATTTTTAATAGCCGGTGGTGGGAATTCAGCTGTGAAGCCTCCCAGCTGCTAAATCCTGACAAGCACACTGTCAAGCACTGATGGTGTAGATGAGCTGGGCTGGATGTTAGGATTCTGACCAAGCACGCAGGAGCAGAGTGCTAGTGAGTACCCAGAGCTCAAGTGATTTTTATTGTTTGTAGTTTTGGTGGGTTTTATTAAGACTTGAAAAGGTGAAAATCCAGGCTTTCACCTGCCAGATGAATTCTCTCTCTGCCTTAGGGAAGCAATAGGAAAGAGAATGTTGAAAGTGATGGCATTGACCTACCCTGACTGTGAACTTCCACTTCAGTAGTTCTAGTGTTTGATACAGACACTTTGTTTTAACTCATCTGTAATATTCCTATTGTAAAATCATAAAAATGATCAGTGACTTAGTATTTTTACCATTTGAAACCTGTGAACAGCCTTCAGAAGAAGCCTGGTGTCTTCTAGCTCTTCCTACAAGTGCATGTGGATGAGTTGTTTTCCTGTACTTTCGTTGTGTCAAAATGTGAAAGCCCAGTACCCTGTTTGTATCAGGCAGGGCCACATAACCTTCTATATAAAACGATGAGAGGCTCTCTTGAGGCTAATTAAATTATTGGTCATTGGAGTAAGTGTCTCCTGTTGCAGTTAGAAATCTCTTAACTCCTTATCTAAAAGGGCAATAGCTGTTGTGATAGGCCTAAGCAGGCAAAAATAGGCTTATACATGTCCTGGCTTGCCCAGACAATGTTTTTCTGCTCTCCCCTCCTTCTGTTTTGGGGAGAAGCAACTGGGAGAAAGAGGACAAAGAACCTGGAACCACTGAATCTGAGGACTCTGTTTTGCCCAGACCCATTTTGAACCCTGTGGTAAACAAGGTACACACAGTTGCCATGTGCAAGGCCTGTGCTCTGCCCAAATTTGGGTAAAGCAAGCCTATGACTTCACCTAATATGGTCAGGCTTGGCTAATTGCCATTCTGATTGGCTATTCTGTGTCCAAAGGCCCATTAGTCTTGGGCTGTATGGATAAAAGGAGATGAGCAGGGAGCTCTACTGTTGTATCTGCTCTCTGCCATTGCATCCATGCTTGCTTATTGCCGTATTGTATTCTGAACTGCCTGGAAACTGCCTCCACGTGATCGGCCTGCATAGCCAGCATGACATTGTGCCAAGCCTACACATGGCATTGCATCCTGCCTGCCCCTCCGCAAGGCTTCTGCTGAATTGAGAGTCAAGAGGAACCAGTTCAGAGTCTGTGCCAGACTCTCAGCTTCCTGAGAAAAGAGCCTGGGAGGACTCCAAAGCCTCTAATGGCTTTGAGACCACCAAGAGCAACCCCGCCATGTGTGCTTTGGGTACTGTCCAATAATACTTTGTGAGTAAATACTTAAAGACTCTTGTAATTCGCCATTGCCTTCTGCCATAAGCAGAAAGGAGCTCCTCGAGTCCATCTAATGAGCAAGTGGTGTATTGACCACAAGCCATACACTAGCCACAAAGCCTTCTCTTCCAGGTCAATTGAGTTCAATTAATGTTATATATTGTTACTAGTTATTTCTAGATCCCATTATTGCCTGTATATAAAGTTTCCATGAGCGATGCAAAGAACCGATGATTATTAAACTGAGTGATAGGGGTGGTGAGAGTTCTGAATATTGCATCATAGAATCATAGAATAGTAAGGTTGGAAGGGAACTCAAGGATCATCTAGTTCCAACCCCCTGCCATAGGCAGGGACACCTCCCACTAGTACAGGTCACTCAAGGCCTCGTCCAACCTGGCCTTGAACACCTGCAGGGAGGGAGCAGCCACAACCTCCCTGGGCAACCTGTGCCAGTGTCTCACCACCCTCACTGAAAACAACTTCCTCCTAACATCCAGTCTAAATCTCCCCTCTGCCAGTTTAAGCCCCTTGCCCCTCATCCTGTCATTACAAGACCTTGTAAATAGTCCCTCCCCAGCCTTCCTATAGGCCCCCTTCAGATACTGGAAGGCTACTACAAGGTCTTCTTGAAGCCTTCTCTTCTCCAGGCTGCAGAGCCCCAACTCTTGTAGCCTGTCCTCATAGCAGAGCTGCTGCAGCCCTCTGATCATGTTTTTGGCCCTCCTCTGGACCTGCTCCAACACTTCCATGTCCTTCCTTTGCTGGAGGCTCCAGAACTGTACCACAATATTAATCTTTTAAAATATCATCTCGCATTAATTAATTTCCCCTCCACTGCAATAGTCCAAGTCAGCAGTTTGGATCCTTGAGACAGTAAGGAGATTAGTCACAACCTTCTCCAACTTCAGAATTAGTCCTTTTTGACAAATGCAATCCTTGTCTTAGATGCTAAAAATTAAAACACACCCTGTATTTTGTTTGCTCTTTTCCTTCTCTTTTTGTTCTGTGACTTGTGGATTTGTACAGCAATCAAAACTATTGTTTTCCTCCTCCTCAGTAATGATTCCACCAAACACTGAATATATTTTCTGATTTCAAGCTTCTGTTTTCTATTAGAAAATATTCTGGCTCTGTCACTTTTGTGTCACAACCTCTTAAGGGTGAGCTGTCTGGATAACTCTTTGGGGACAGTCAGTTCTATCTCTGCTTTCCCTTAAGATGGGACTGCTGTTGGCCTGTCAGTTGTTGGAATTTGAATTTCTAATGACGGTCAGAAGAAAAGAGTCTCTGCATTAATGACTATTCATGATACCTTTAAAATAACCTATAAACTTCCAGCAGTTATATCCAAGCTTAAAGGGTGACAGTTGTGGATAGTGACAGCCTGATAGTAGGTGATAATTTGAAATTTGTTTGTGGAAAACCTCTTGTGTTTGAGTGTTTAAAAAAAAAAAAATTAAAGAAATCTTTAGAGAACTGAAGCAGGTGCCAGCATGAGGCCAGGTAGATCAGTATTGTGTTAGAAGTCCATAGTGATAGAGCCTCAATTGTCCAATATTTGATCCTGCAGAATTGCTACTGGAAGAGCTCATTGTATTTAACTGTCTTATTTCAGCTTGTTTGGGACAGAAAATGGTCTGGTAATATGGAGGGAATCCTTTACTCAAACCCTGCAGGATCCAAGAAAAAGGGCACCAGATTTCCCACTGAGCTGCAAGGATCAGTCCACCTGGCTGTTGGTTTAGTGGCAGCAAGAATAGCATGGATCTGAAAAGTTCACTGCTCTGGTATTTCTTTGCAGTTATCCTGAAACCAAACGAAATGCAAAACTCAAACTAATGATTTGAGGTTCAGTTCATGCATGCTTCCATACCTCACCCTCACTTGTTAATGTGTTGGAAGTGCAGCATCCAATGTGAAATGCCCTTCCTCCCCCCCATTTCTTTAGACCGAAAAGAGATTGGTAATTCTAGACAAGATCTTAATTGTTTTTGGTTCACAACATACTCTGTGTTGCTAGGTAGTACATAGCTCAGCACTATATCAGTCTGCTGAAATGAATCTCAGGAGAGGAATAACAAGATTGGGGAGCTTGCAAATTAGGTGTGATGTGCAATGTCAAAGAAGTGGAGGACTGGTCTAGAATTGGCCTTCAATAGCTTTTTCTAGTTCAAGAATAAAAGAAACTGGCACAGAGATAAATTAAATCCCTGGGGTCAGCACTGCAGTAGCCATCTGGACTGCAGGTCAGAGCTAAGGTGTGCCATCAGAGGGTCTGTCTGAAGGCTTTAACAGCATCTGCCTTCTGTCTTCTTGACTTGTAGTG
The DNA here is from genome assembly GCA_013399775.1 of Semnornis frantzii. Classification (NCBI taxonomy): domain Eukaryota; kingdom Metazoa; phylum Chordata; class Aves; order Piciformes; family Ramphastidae; genus Semnornis; species Semnornis frantzii. The sequence goes on along the minus strand of VWYK01037046.1, from coordinate 12,593 downwards.
TATGAGGTTGCTTTCATGAGTGCTAAAATATGCTTGTATAAAAATACCCATCGCATCCTATGTGTGAAGGCTTTTTATGGATTACTCAAGAGAAGTGACAAGGATATAGACTCTTCTTGCAGTGTTTGTTTGGAGTTGGCAAGTCAGCTTTGTCAGCTCTGATGATTTCCCTGAAAGGGCACGCACTAAAGACACAGCAAAGAGCAAAGCACTGAGAAGAAAGTTCTAAAAAGGGCACATAATAGATGAATAAGTTGCTGACAGCCCCATTGTATTCCTAATAATCCATCTCACAAGAAGAAAAACTTCTAGTGCACACCCTTGAATTTACTTTATATCTGTCATGATTCGCAGCCCTGGTACTATCTCCAACTCAGTTTTGTCTTTTTTTTTTCATGCTCTTTATCTTTCAGGTAAATTAAATACTATTGAACCAGCTGTGTATTGCCTCTGAGAGTATTGCTTCTATGTGAAAGACAATTTTTCTTAGGAACACGGGCCAGCAGTGTGCCCAGGTGGCCAAGAAGGCCAATGGCATCCTGGCCTGTATCAAGAATAGTGTGGCCAGCAGGACCAGGGAAGTCATTCTGCCCCTGTACTCAGCACTGGTCAGGCCACGCCTTGGGTACTATGTCTAGTTCTAGGCCTCTCAATCGAAGAGAGATGTTGAGATGCTTGAATGTGTCCAGAGAAGGGCAACAAGACTGGTGAGGAGGCTGGAGCACAGCCCCATGAGGAAAGGCTGAGGGAGCTGGGGTTGTTCAGCCTGGAGAGGAGGAGGCTCAGGGGAGACCTTATTGCTCTATACAACTACCTGAAAGGAGGTTGTAGCCAGGTGGGGCTTGGTCTCTTCTCCAGGCAATCAGTGACAGAACAAGAGGACACCATCTCAAGCTGTGCCAGAGCAGGTTTAGGCTGGATGTTAGGAAGAAGTTCTTCACAGAAAGAGTGATTATCATTGGAATGGGCTGTCCAGGGAGGTGGTGGAGTCACCATCCCTGGAGGTGTTTAAAAGGAGACTGGATGAGGCACTTGGTGCCATGATTTAGTTAATTAGAAGGTGTTAGGTGACAGGTTGGACTTGATGATCTCGAAGATCTTTTCCAACCTGGTTGATTCTGTGGTTCTGTGACAGAAATTAGGGAGACTCCTCAGGGGAGAAATGTTTATATGTCTAAATGCCAGCCAGTTGAGTGCAGCACCCATATTCTCATGTGTTTTTCAGTGTTGATCTCTGCTGTTATCCCTGAAAAGAGGTGTCCTGACACAAGGCAGGCAACTGAGAATGAAACGTCTGCTAAGGATAATGGACAAAAAGGCGCATTTCAGAGGAACTGGTTGAGAGTACTGCATGCAGTTGACCCACAGCTGTTGAAAATGGCCTCTATTGCATCATTTTCATTCATTTAGTTCAGTAATTTCATCAAAAGAAGGTAGGAAAAACTTTTTGACAGTCCTCATGAAACCGCTGCTGCTTTTGCTCAATTCTATTCTCTAACTATTTAAATATTCATATAATAAATATTTTTTTACTGCCATCTCTGTACAAAGAGTGTAAAGGTTGGTTTATGTAGAACCTGTGCCACTTTGTCAACATTTTTCTCTCCTTTTTCTGAGTCTTTCCTTTTCCTATGGTACTCAGAGGAAAAAACCTATTATGCTCTTGGCTATGCCAGGCAATGTTTTGATGCTCTGAGATGGGCATTATTTTGTCCCACAGATACTTGTTACAAATACTGCATACACATAGGCTACATTAAAAGAATATGAAGTGATGCACTCGTTCTAAAACTGCTTTAGTTAAAACAACCTTTAGCCACTTTTTCCTGTTCATCTGTACTATGATACTGCTTAGTAACACATTCACACACTACTGTAATTTCCCACGGAACATCTGCCTTACTTAGTGCCTTTGCTTTTTCTCATTCTTCCTGGGGCTGGGTCTGAATAACTGCATACAATGTGAATCTTCTGGTAAGGTCAGAGAGGACTTCTTTTCATGGGTAGTTCTGCAATGTTACTGAGATACCAGCATTTGACAAGTGTGCCTGCAGTGGCATTATCCTGGTGAAAGGGAGCATTTTCATCCTAACAGAAACTAAAGCTTAACAGAATCTTGGATTTGGGTTGTGCCATGAGGCTGGTGAGGAGTTTGGAGGGCATGCCCTACAAGGAGTGTCTGAAGGAGCTAGGATTGTTTAGTCTGGAGAAGTGAAAGCTAAGGGGAGATCAGCGCTGTGTAATGTCTTCATTAATGATTTAGATACTGGAATTAAGAGAACCCTGATGAAGTTTGCTGACCACATGGAAGTAAGTGGGTACGTTACCCCGCTTACTTCCCCCACTTACCCCAGAAGGGAGAGCCACCCTCCAGGAAGACCTTGGCAGGCTGGTTGAGTGAGCAAGAAGGAGCTGAATGAAGTTTAATGAGGCGAAATGTAGGGTCTTGCACCTGGGAACACATAGTCCAGGAATGCAGCTCAGATTAGAGAAGCATCTGGCTTGAGAGCAGCACCAGGGAGAGGGACCCAGGAGTCTTGGTGAATAAAAGGCTCAATGTGTGTGCTGCAGTGTGATGGTTTGGGAGTTACCTGACCCCCCCTCCACACGCACACACACACACACACACACACTTTGTAAAATCACACAGACTAGACTCAACCAGCTGGAAGTCAAGGACTGAAGCTCTATTTACAGCTTAGCACAATATACAAGCA
>VWYK01037037.1:254-24290 GCA_013399775.1 Semnornis frantzii | reverse complement strand
TTTTCTTCCCCCCCCCTCCAATAATCCTAATGCTGAGAGTAGGAAGAGCCAGTCCAAGGATTTCTCCTTGTACCCTGGAAAACAGCTGGCTGCCCTATTTAACTGGAACAGGAGGGCTCCAGATTCATAGCACAGCCCCAGCAGCAGCCTTGTTGTGTACCAGTGTGTGCAAACTTCACGGGGGGAAGCTGCCCCAGCACACCTCATTATACCTAATAGGATGCTATTAAGAACTCCATGCCTTGCAAGCTGAAAACCTCTCTGTAAGCAGGTGGCATTCTCACTTTTGCTTATTAGCTCACACACTGGAGCTGGTAAAAACATGGCCCCTTCGTGTGTTTGACCTCTCTTCTATCATCTGTTGTTTGGTTTTGGTTTATTTTTTAGAGCCAAATATCCAGCTTCAGAGGTGCTCAGATCCTTTGTGTTCCTGGATTGGAACTAATGGGACTCACCTGGTCTGAAAACAGAACCCACAGAGGCATGCTGCCATCTCTGTGGAGATTCTAAAACCTGACTCCATTTGTGGAGACTTTGTTCCACTGCAGAGCTTTAGAAAACAAAAACAAAAACCAAAAACCCAAACAAAAAATCCCAACGCCCCAAACCAAACCAACAAGAAAAACCTCACAAATCCAATCCAAACAACAACATCCCAACCCCAAACAGACAACAAATGCAAGCAGATACAAACACAAACAACATTACAAGTGTCTCCAGACAGAAGTGACCATTCCCAGAGCACCTTTGGTTAGAACAGACCTTCACAGAATCACTGAGGCTGGAACAGACCTCTGAGATCATCAGGTCCAGCCTATGACCTAACAGCACCACAGTGACCAGACCGTGGCACTAAATGCCCCATCCAAGCTTTCCTTAAACACCTCCAGGGATGGGGACTTCACCACCACCTACATAGGGCATTCCAGCCAGTGTCTAATTCCCCTTTCCATGAGGAAGTGCTTCCTAATCTCCAACCCAGACCTCCCCCAGGGCAGCTTCAGGCCATGCCCTCTTGTCTTGTCACAAGTTGCCTGGGAGCAGAGCCTGACCTCCACTTTACTACATCTCCCCTTCAGGTAGTTGTAGAGTGTGAAGATCATCCAGTCAAGCCTTCCACCCAGCACTGCAAGGTCACCACTAAGCCAGGTCTCTAAGCACCAGGTTCCTACCTGCCCTGCCTCAGAATGCTCCAAACTTTAATTGGGGAATTAATCTTCCTAGAGAAGGAATTCAGGTGAAAATATTTACCCCAGAAACTTCAGTCTGCAAAATATTTCTTCAGTTAGAACCACTCAGAAAATCAAATGGGTTTATTCATTTTCTTGGACTGCTGAATAGCTGAACTATGTTTAGGAAAACTCATCTCAAGGGAGGTTGGAAGGGACCACAAGGATCAGCCAGTCCCAACCCCTCTGCCATGCCCAGGGACACCTCACACTAGATCAGGCTGGCCACAGCCTCATCCAGCCTGGCCTTAAACACCTCCAGGGATCAGGCTTCCACCCCCTCCCTGGGCAACCCCTGCCAGGCTCTCACCACCCTCATGCTGAACAACTTCTTCCTAACCTCCAATCTGAATCTCCCCATTTCTAGCTTGGTTCCATTCCCCCCAGTCCTATCACTACCTGACAGCCTAAAGAGTCCCTCCCCAGCTTTCTTGTAGATATTTTCAGATGCTATCTTCAGATGCTGCAAGGCCACAAGAAGGTCACCTGGGAGCCTTCTCCTCTCCAGCCTGCACAGCCCCAACTGCCTCAGTCTCTGCTCACAGCAGAGCAGCTCCAGCCCTCTGCTCATCCTCGTGGCCCTTCTCTGGACACCTTCCAGCACCTCCATACCCTTCATGTCCCAGGGGCTCCAGCACTGGATGCAGCACTCCAGGTGGGGTCTGAGCAGTGGGGAGCAGAGGGGCAGGATGAACTCCCCTGCCCTGCTGCCCACACTGCTCCTGCTGCAGCCCAAGCTCTGTTTGCTCTCTGGGCTGCCAGAGCTCACTGACAGCTCAGATTGACCTTCTCATCCACCAGCACCCCCAAGTCCGTCTCCTCAGCGCTGCACCAAAATTGTTTTATCAAGGTAAAAAACTCTTTTGTGTTCCTAATCCCTCAACATCAGATCTCCAAGCCCATTCTCCACAGGACAACTTTAATACATGCACAGGCTTAAGCAAGCTGCATGAAATGAAGAGATGTTAAGGCCAGATGAGGGGTTTGGAAACCTCTGAAACTTCAGATTGCAACTGGGATTTAAGATCCCATGTTTTCAATGAGACAACAAAAGCAGATATAATTAAAACATGTTGTTAAGCTTAATGAGTCCCCCAGGGTTGCAGTTATGCTTGCAAAACTCAACCCACTAGAATAAACATGGCTGAAGAGGTAGGAGCCACTTCACCATGACAATAATTTTCACTTTACCAAATCACTGATTTAAAAAAAAGCCTTTTTTTGGGGCTTTTTTTTTTTTTCTTCCCATTTCTGCTTCTCTGAATGATACACATACAACAGTTTCTATCACAAACTGCTTTGGGAAGCACTCAGAGGTTCAGAGTCCTGAACTACAAGCCAGTTTTCCAAGGGGATGGGTAGCCAAGAGTGAGCCATACCTTTTCGGTTTGCAGTGGCAGATTCCTACAACATCCATGCTGAAAAGCCAGCTTTGAGAAAGCCTCCAGGAACTCAGCTTGCTCTCATGCATCCTCCCATGTTCAAGGATGAGAAACCTTCACAGGAGCCTCTGCCATGTGGGTACTGACTTCAGCAAAAGACTAGAGCTGTAGCCCTTCAGAGATGCTGGTCAGTAGTGCCTGCCCCAACTCACAACGTTTGGGTTCTTATCAAAGCAGGAACTGCTGCCACAGCCAGGTGAGCTTTGTCTTCAGTATCTTAAGGGGGCCTATAAGAAAGCTGGGGAGGGGCTCTTCAGGTGGCTGTCCAGGTGGAAGTTAAAGATGCCATGCCATTTCACTCAAACCATGGGAAATCTCTGGCCCTCAGTGGTATCACTTCCCCCATCAATACAGAAATGAAAAAGAATTAGGGTAGCCAGGGCTGTGTAGGAGTTGACCAACACCAAGCAGAATGCCAGTTTGCCTGCCCATGAGGACAAGGGGGAGAGTTGTCCTGTTGCAGGGAGAGCAAGGTCAGCATTACAGGAAGGCTGTGGAGGTGCTGGAAGGTGTCCAGAGAAGGGCCATGAGGATGAGCAGAGAGCTGGAGCTGCTCTGCTGTGAGGAGAGACTGAGGCAGTTGGGGCTGTGCAGTCTGGAGAGGACAAGGCTCCCAGGTGACCTTCTTGTGGTCTTTCAGTATCTGAAGGGGGCTATGAGAAAGCTGGAGAGGGACTTCCAGGGTGTCAGGTAGGGATAGGACTGGGGGGAGTGGAACCAAGCTAGAAATGGGGAGATTCAGACTGGATATTAGGAAGCAGTTGCTGAGCATGAGAGTGGTGAGAGCCTGGCAGGGGTTGCCCAGGGAGATGGTGGAGGCTTGATCCCTGGAGGTGTTTAAAGACAGGCTGGATGAGGCTGTGGCCAGCCTGAGCTAGTGGGCATGGGCATGGTAGGGGCCTTAGAACTGTCTGATCCTTGTGGCCCCTTCCAACCCTGACTGATTCTATGATTCATAAAGCAGGATTGGCCTCAGCTTCTGCCCAGCTCTAGCTTGCTCTTGTGCAAAGCAAAGCCTTTGGTGCCTGCAGTGTCAGCACAAATTTAAGTGCTGATGAGAGGTCTCTTGTCTGTGGCATGGGAGTGAGTACCAAGATTCTCCTGAGCTTGTCAACAAAACCTCCTAATTTGTCACTTTATTTAGTAACCTGACACAGACATAGGGCTCCAAATTAAAATGCAGGCTTGGGAATGGACACAGCTTTCCTGGCTTTGGCGAGGTGTGGCTGCAGCACGGCCAGCAGTAAAGAGCCTGGTGGGGAACATGGAGGCGCAGGGAGACTTATGCACAGGGGCTGCTGGCAAGAAGCAAGTCAGGAGTGTGAAACTTGGGAGATGTATTTAGTCTTGTTACCATGAATTGCTCTCCTCTTTGCTTCCATAGCTGATACACCACTAAAATACAACAAATCTCCTTGACTCTCGTGGCAGAAGGGACACAGAGCTGTGGGGATGTGCAGGTAAATGGTGACTTCTCATTAGCTTATGAGTGCCTAAGGATTCAGACACCACTTAGTGTCAGACAGCACTTCAAAACCACTTTGCCTCTCCCCGGGGGGAAATGGTGCTGCAGATACACTGATAGCAGGCCAGTAAAGCATTTTGGTGCCTATGAAGTCAGAAGATTCAGGGAGGAGAGGGGAGGCTCATCAGCTCAGAAGTCACAGCCACTAAGAGGCAAACATTTTGCATTCACCTGAAAGCAGGAAAGGGAAATTAACAAAAGACATCAGGAAGGTTTTTTATTCTTTCTACAGGATAATGACAACTCTTGCATATATGGAAGAAGGAGATGTTTCCCTTTGCTTGCTTCACTAAATATCTTCACTGCTCTTTCAGATGACATTCTGGCACATAAGCTGGGGAAATAAACTGGTCTTGATCACATTTCTATAAAGCAGGTACAGAGAGTATGGGAAATCTGCACCCAGTCTGGGAACCAGTTCCCAGTGGGGTGCACAACCTGCCTGGGGTGCAGGAGTTTGCCTCTGATTTTGTTTTATTCAGGCCTGCTGTTGATGCCTTGGATGACAGAACAAAAAGTAAACTGATTAAATTCACAGCTGACATCAAGCTGGAAAGGCTGTAAATACACTATGGGGAAGGATTAGAATTCAGAACACTTGTGGTAAACTGGAGAAAGAAGGAGGGGTTGGGCAAATGGGAGGGGGGGAAAAAAAGGAGGAACTCAATTAAGAGAAAGGTAAAAAATCCTCTACTTGGTGAGAACAGCCAATTAAAGAAACACGAAATGGAAACACTTTACAGGCAGAAGTCTGCAGCCAAGGCTCAGGCAAAGATGCTGCTATGACACAGAGCAGCAAGTCTGCAAGGCAAGTGCAGCGGCAGCCCATGCTGGGTGGCAGACATGCTGAGGTGCTTGTGCACTTCCCTCCCAGGAGGAGCCCATGGGAAGAGAGATCTACTCAACACAGTTGCCCTCAAAACGTGGGAGGAAAGCTTAAAAGAACTGAGATTGTTCAGCTGAAAGAGAGAAGGGCTCTTGGTACAGAGCGAAACTCTCCAGCTTGCATGAGGCTGTTGCAAAGAAGAGAATGATCAGCCCCCTGTGTCTGCTGGGTACAACCAAACCAACAGGGCTCCTCTGCACTGAGAGCCAGGCTGGACAGCAGAGAAGCCTGTGAGAGAAAGGATACAGACAAGCCATGGGTGCTGGTGAGTTTTAAGGACAGGACAGACAGCCTTAAGTCCTGGTTTAGAGGGGTACGGCATTTCCAAACCCCCTTCACACCCTGACACAGACACACAACAAAGGGTCACGAGTGGCCACACCACCACTTTCCTAGCACTCTTACAAAAAAATCACTTCTACTTCTTTGTGCAGTTTGTTTCCCCCCTACTCTTGATAGTCCATATCCCTTCAAATAAACGTTGGAGGTTGTTTCACCTGTTTGAGTAAGAGGCCTCAAGTCTACCACTCCCAAGAAGCACCTGGCAGCAGTCAGTGCCCACAAACCCATCTCCCACCCCTGCTGTGACAACAGAAGCATCACAAGCTACAAGGCAGGGATTAATCTATCATCAGCTGTGTTGTTACTGGAAGGACAGAAATATCTGAGCCTCATGCTCAGTTGATCTGTGACAATCAGCAGACTTCTAAGACACTGCTGCTAGGTGTCATAAGAAGAGAGATTGTTTTGTACTTAGTTATTTGTAGGTAACCCCTGCTCAGCTGTCTGACCTCCTGGCCCAGCCTCCCTGCATCTCCTGAGCTACAGAGTGCTGGAGTTGTGCAAACAGACCCAACGTGTGCAGTGTGCACTTTGGAATAGAAACCTCAGGATATTTCCATCTACGACTGTTGGATACAGCCATAATGATGATGCTCAGAGGGCTGGAGCAGCTCTGCTATGAGGACAGGCTGAGAGAGTTGGGGCTCTGCAGCCTGGAGAAGGCTTCCAGGAGACCTTAGAGTAGCCTTCCAGGATCTGAAGGGGGCTACAGGAAGGCTGGGGAGAGATTATTGACAAGGGCTTGCAATGCCAGGACAAGGGGCAGTGGGTTTAAACTAGCATCTGACAGAGATTGAAACTGGATGTTAGGAGGAAGTTGTTTGCAGTGAGAGTGGTGAGACACTGGCACAGGTTGCCCAGGGAGGTTGTGGAGCACAGAAGCACCCAATCTTCTATCACATTGGGTGATTCTGTGCTCCACAACCTCCCTGGGGGTGTTCAAGGCCAGGTTGGATGAGGCCTTGAGTGACCTGTACTAGTGGGAGGTGTCCTTGCCTATGGCAGGGGGTTGGGAACTCAATGATCCTTGAGGTCCCTTCCAACCTTACCAATCTATGATTCTATGATTCTGAACTTGAGGGAAGTCTTGTGTTTTTTTCTTGCCTTCCCTCAAACAGCAAATCTCTCTTCAGATTAGCATTATACAGCCAAAAAGGGATAAACATCTCATAAAGGATCAGGGAATTAATGCAAATACAAACAATAACCTGAATTATCTAATAGCGGGGTTCCACCCCCTACTTTTTACATCACATCTTCATACTTCATATCCACATGTAAAGATGAAAGTCTGTTAAATTAGGCTGACAGACCCAGAATGAGTTCCTGAATGCAGCTTTTGCAATCTGCTTTGTGGTAGTTTGACTATGACAAGCTTGCTTACACTCCATCTCTCCCTCACTCCCAGAAAAAGATTTCTTCTCAAGCTATTAAAGAGGGAGAATTCAGAGAATTTTTCAAAGTGCCTGATGTAGAGCAGTTTGACAGTTGCACGGTCTTCTATTTCCAAGAGAAATTACTCCCCAGAGAGGAGAGTGTTGTTTCCCTTTTGTGTATTTATTTAACTTGATTTTGTATGGGTAATGCCCTGAAAAGCTGGAAATGCCTATAGCTCTTTTGCAAGGCTGTTATAAACGGATGCTTATCTCAGGCACTCAACGTCTCTATTTCTTTAAATAGAAATGTCAAGGCAAGGGACAGCAATAAACAGCAAGAGTAAGCCCAGACTGGTGGCAGATCCTTCCAGTGCTGCAATGAGAATTTGCTTTTTCTGTTCTTCATTCCTCCTTACAGCAAATGTAGATGAGCTCCTTTGCCATGATTTCCACGGGACCAGCTGCTGTGTGCAGTCCAGCACCAGCCCTCTCCTCACCCTGCAGGCTAAAACCACTCAGCCCAGGGCAGAGCCCCTCTGGTGAGCACTGGAGCTCCATCGTAGCATGGTCCAAAGCTCGCCCAGTCCAAATCCCTCTGCAGCCAGCAGGGACATCCTTAAATGGATCAGGTTGCCCAGAGCCCTGTTGATCTGATGATATCTCCTTAAATATCTCCAAGGAAAGGGCCCCAACCACTTCCCTGTGCAACCTGTTGCAGTATTCCAACACCTTCAGAGTAAAGAACCTGTTCCCAACATCCAATCTCACTCTGCTCTGCTCTAGTTTGAAGCCACTGCCCCTTGTCCTGTCACTGCAGGCTCTTGTAAACAGTCTCTCTCCACCCTTTCTATAGCCCCTTCAGATACTGGCAAGCTGCTATTAGGTGTCCATGGAGCTTCCTTTTTTCCAGGCTGAACACTCCCAGCTCCCTCAGCCTGCTCCAAAGCCATGATCGTTTTCATGGCCCTGACAGACCCTAACAGGCTGTGCTGGCCAACACAGCAGGCAGTGAACAGCCAAAGCCATTGCACTTTGCGGACACTTGGGCAGCATCTCTGCTTTCCCAGTCCTGCTGGCTGAAAATCCACACTGCAGGCACTGCTCACAGCTGAAAATCCACACTGCAGGCTCTGCCTGCAGACTCACATGCAGGTGTCAGCTGAGGCTGATGCTGTGCTGCCAGGCAGCTGCTGCATGGAGCACATATGATGCATTGCCACACTCAACGTGTGAGTCTGGCTGCCCTAAAGTCTCTATAGAACAACCAGATAACTTCTTCCTCCTCCCCAAATGCTGGAAGCTCTTGCTGCTGTCTGCTGACCCACCAGCACAACTGGCTCCCAGGCTGGGACCATGACTCAGGAACGGTAGCAGTGCCCTGAACTGCCCAGAGAAGGGCAGCAAGGCTGGGGAGGGGCCTGGAGCACAGCCCTGTGAGGAGAGGCTGAGGGAGCTGGGGGTGTGCAGCCTGCAGGAGAGGAGGCTCAGGGCAGACCTCATTGCTCTCTGCAGCTACCTGAAGGGAGGTTGTGGCCAGGTGGGGTTGAGCTCTTCTGCCAGGCACCCAGGGACAGAACAAGAGGACACAGCCTCAAGCTGTGCCAGGGCAGGTTCAGGCTGGGTGTTAGGAAGAAGTTCTTCAGAGCAAGAGACTGGCATTGGAATTGGCTGCCTGGGGAGATGGTGGAGTGCCCATCCCTGGAGGTGTTCAAGAGGAGGCTGCATGAGGCACTGCCATGGGTTAGTTAGTCAGAAGGGTTAGGTGATAGGTTGGATTGGATGATCCTAGAGGTCTTTTCCAACCTGATTAATTCTATGATTCTGTGAACTGAAGGAGTTCATTAGATTCCCAAAGATCTTGGCTCTGCTCTCTCAGGCTACAAACATCCCCCCTCCTTTTAGTGGCTCCATCCTCAGCCATACGTGGAGAAAAGCAGCCAACTCCATCACCCACTGCAGAAGATGTAAAACCTGCATTCTCTGGGTGTCATTTTTATGGAGAGTCATTCTAGCGTAAAATCACTGAGAGCAGACCCAACTGCTGGAGACACAAAACAAGGCTCCTGCTTGCTCAGAAGGATCCTCTCCTGTGCAGCATTTCTTCAGCACAGTTAACTCTACGCTGGACAAATCAAAGGCTGCCAAGTGTAACAGCAGGGTGATGCAGTGGGACAGTGTCACCACAAAACTCACCCCCCAGCCATCTGGCCCTGAAGGTCACAGCATGGACTGAGAACCTGTGAGCAGAGCTGCACATAAAGTCCATGCTAAAGCCCAGTGAAGCTAAGTTAGAGGGTTTTTTTTCTGTGTGGTCTACAGAGCCTTGCAGAAGTTGTTTTTTGACAACTCTGTCTTGTATAGCCTGGGAGGCTCCAGGGCACAGCAGGAATGCAGGGCAGGATAGATGCTGTGCAACAGGGATGAGAGGAGAGCTCTCTTCTTCAACCAGGGGCTGTGACTCATGTACCAGTGCACAGGCAGGTCACTGTGGCCTCTCCTCCCGTTAACCACTGTCTACTTTAAGGCTGCCAGCCCATCATTTGCCAGCTCCTTCTAACCAGAAACCTAAACCACAGGCAGTGGGTGAGGATGGGCATTAATGACACACCTGCTTAGCACTTAGTGGCTCCCATCTTCCAGAGCCAGCCTGAATGCCAAATCACCCTGGCACTGGCGTTTCATGTAGTTATCAGCCCTTCTCCTTTTAAAAATACATCTTTCTGACAGCGGCCCACAGCCAGCATTTCCTTTACACTCTCTGAAGTGCAGAGCACTACAAATACATCACTTAGCTTTGCTGCAGTCCTTTCTGTGCCTTTGATCATCTCCTTTACACCCTTCTGCACTTCTGCTTCCTTCCCGCATGTGCAGTACATCAAAAAAGAGCTTTGCAGCAAGTACCTCAGGTTTTTCAAGTGTGGGTTTCTTTTTTTTCTTCAGGGGCAGAGTGCCAGCTGGTGTAAAGCAGCACAAATGCCACTGAAGTCAGCAGCATTATTGTATTTAAACCAGCTACAATCCTGACCCTGCTTTGTATTTCAAAATGCCTTATAATTCAACCAAAGCTTTCAAATTCTTTTCTTCGAGCACTGACTGCTGGCTTGGAATTTTCCTTGCTAAAGTGTTCAACTCAAATGCAGTCCATTACTTTGTGACTCAAGGAGTAAACAATGAATGGTGCTCTTTTCTTCCTTCCATTCATCACACCCCTTTGAAAAATGGCCTATGATCCTAAGAAGTAGTTTCCTCCTAACAGTACCTAGACTGGCCAGTTGCTTCTCACATTTGGCAAACACAAACTGTCACAGGATCACAGGATGTTAGGGCTTGGAAGGGACCTCTGCAGATCTTCCAGTCCAACCCCCCTGCCAGAGCAGGACCAGAGAATCCAGCACAGGTCACACAGGAACACATCCAGACAGGGCTTGAAAAAGAGGACTCCACAGTCTCCCCATGGAGCTTCCAGTGCTCTGTGACCCTTACAGTCAAGAAATTCTTCCTCATGTTGAGGTGGAACTTCCTGTGCTGCAGTTTACATCCATACCCCATGTCCTATCCCAGGGCACAAGTGAGCAGAGCCTGTCCCTGTCCTTTCCTTTGTGACCCTCAGTCCTCAGGTATTTATTTTTATATTATATTTATAGGCCAGATCCCCTCTCAGCCTTCTCCTCTCCAGACCAACCAGCCTCAGGGCTCTCAGCCTTCTCCTCTCCAGACCAACCAGCCTCAGGGCTCTCAGCCTTTCTTCACCAGGCAGTGCTCCAGTCCCTTCATCATCTTTGTAGCCCTCCCTTGGACTCTCTCCTGTAGATCCCTGTCCCTCTAAAACTGGGGAGCCCAGGACTGGATGCAATATTTGATGTGGGGCCTCACCAGAGCAGAGCAGAGGTGGGGAGAACCTCCCTTAATCTGCACACACTGTTCTGAATGCACCCCAGGATCCCATTGGCCTTCTTGGGCACAAGGGCACACTGCTGTCCCACAGAGAACTTGCTGTCCCCCTTGGCATTTGGCTAGTGGTTAGCTGAACACTTTCTGTATGTTTTGACTTCTTGCAAATGCTTTAAAACTGAGGAATTTCCCAGCATTACCATGTGGCAATTTTGGATTTCCCCAGCTTAGAGACTGCCAGGGAATGAGCTTGGGTTCATTGGTCTTGGAGTTCAGCTTCCACTGAGCACTGTACCATTGCCACGAGCACAGTAATCTGGGCAACTCACAAACACCCTGGAGAAAGGAAATAGCACTTGTCCCAATTCAGAGTTTTAAGAATCTCCTCTGGAGACTTTCAAGCCCTGTCTGGATGTGCTCCTGTGCAACCTGTGCTAGATTCTGTGGTCCTGCTCTGGCAGGTGGGTTGGACTTGAAGACCTCCCAAGGTCCTTTCCAACCCCTAACACCCTGTGATCTTGTAATCAAAGCCCAGGGCTAAAGTAACACATCCAAAATCCCAAGCAGAAGTTGGCTCTGCATTTCCTTTAGATCTGCTCTCGCTCATATAGAAAGAAAAACCCTCAGGTCTCAGCTGAGTCCCTGAGATCCAATGTGGAATGTGATAGCAGTAAGATTAACACACACACAACTTCACCATTCCAGAAGCTGACATTCCCATTCCTTACCCAGCTGCCAGGAGACATTGGCTGGAAAAAAGTATTTTTCTTTGCAGTTTTCCTGCATTGAGAATTGTTCCCAAGCAGTAAGAGTTACTCTTTTCTCTCTCCAGAAATGTCAGCCTGTTACACTGCTCTTGTGGTGGCCGAATCCTCATTCCAGCTACAAGAGTGGGAAGTGCCACAGGCAGGGCAATGTCCCCAAGAAGAGAGCATGGGAAGATGAAATGCATGGGAACTGAACTCTCCATGCTCCATCCAGCCTCTGGGAAACCATTTCTGATGTTGCACTGCCTCAATGCTGCTTACTTCTCTCTGGAAAGAAATCACTGCTGTCTCAACAGAAGAAGAAAGAGTTGCTTCTGTGGAGCAGGTAGTTGGTGAGCAGGAGACTTTAGCCTTAAAACTTTACAGAGCAGCATCTGCCAGTCTGAGTTGTGCCCTTCAGGTCTTAAATCCACAGAAGCTGTGGTGGAAGTTTGTGTTGCTCAAGCATCACTTTCAATTTTGGCTAACAGAGAAATAAAAATGCAAACCAGCTCCATGACAACCAGCCCAGAAGTGAGCAAACTGCCCAGCTGTGCCTTAATAAAGCTCCTTCCTCTCCCCTCACTGCATGCTGAAGGTCGCTTGTTTCAGATAAGCACATGAAGTCATCAAAAGGAAGATTAATTCTAAGGCTTGATAACATTTTCCCTTTTCTGTTGGAAGGTCAGTAAGGTCTGAGAGCCAGGCTAATAAGCTCAGTGAGCTTATGCACCCTGCCCAAAACAAAAATGCCTAAAACTTTTCCCTCCCTCCTTCTCCTCCCACAGCTCTCCCCACGACACCTCCCCCGAGCCAGCATTACCTAACTTCTACACAAACACGCAGTTCCCAGAACCATCAGCTTCACCCAGCTGCAGCTTTCTGACTGGCTTAGGGGAGCAAAGAGCTACCACTGAGGGGTTCTGCAGCAGCTCTGCAAGGTAACCAGCTTCTTGCATTTTTACTTTCTGTTTGTAATGCCTGACTGGTGGTTAAGTCAATGGACCCAAAAAAAGCACCTGGCAAACTGTCTTGCTAGAATTTGCAGGAGGAGGGAAGTCTCAATATAAACTCCGAAATACTTTGGCTTTACTTGCTTCCTGCAGGGAGAAAGAGGCAGCTCTATTCCTACAGGTCAGGCTGTATTCTAAAACACAGACTCACTGGTCTGTCTTTTAGTCATGGGTGCAAGTTGTATGTCTTTAAACATGCCTATGCATTCTGGTTTACTTTCAGTTCATCACACCAGACAGATTCAGAAAGCAGCAGTCTCCTGGGACTCTGCTCCAGCTGCTTGGCTCAGTACTGCCACGGGCTGTGTGCTCTCCTCTCCAGCCAGCCCACAGCACAAAGCCTGTTCCCTGTAGCTTCTTGTAGCTTTAGCAGGCTCGGAACTGCCAAGATGCTTCTGCTCCTTCCTCTGGTGGCTGGGCTTGCCCTGTCTGCTTTCGGTGCCACGGCAGACGAGACTGATCCAAGCCAAGAGCTGCTTCATGACATACAGACAAAAGTGAACGACCTCTGGAAGAATTTGCTCTATCCAGTGCTGCCTGGCAACGAGACCGATGGGTTGATTTATGCCACTTGTGAAATGAAGCCCAGCTCCAAAATAGACGCTGAAAAGCCACAAGTGACCGGGCAGGTCCTGTTCCGGCAGCATTACTCCCACGGAAGGTTAGAAGCCATTTTTCACTTGGATGGGTTTCCACTGGGCAATAACCAATCTGGTCGAGCTATACACATCCACGAGCTCGGCGACCTGAGCAACGGCTGCGACTCTACAGGTGGGCACTACAACCCCTTCGGTGTCAACCACCCTCGGCACCCGGGGGATTTCGGCAACTTCCTTCCTAGAGAAGGCAAAATCAGAAGATACAAACCAAATCTCTTTGCCACTGTGTCTGGTCCATATTCCATCGTGGGCAGATCCGTTGTGATCCACGAGCAGGAAGATGACATGGGCAAGGGCAACAATAAGGCCAGCCTGGAAAACGGCAACGCTGGGAAGCGCCTGGCGTGCTGCGTGATTGGGATGTGCAACAGGAACCTTTGGGAAGAGAAACTCCCTGAAGTTACAGACAAGAAGAAAGGCCTCAACAAACGCTCACAGAACCGGGCTTAGGTGAAGACCAACCAGCCAGCTACAGCCCAGGCAGCACAAAGCACCTTAGGCCATGCCACTGGGCACCAAGCTCTACGGCAAAAGGATTTCCCTTTCCCTTTGCTTGCTCCTCTGAGAAATGCCTGTCACTTTGTAGAGCCTCCTTTCTGTAAGCCCATCAATAAACCCAGCATCAACTCAACCTCGTGCTGGATTTTCTTGAAGGGAAAACGTTTCCTTTTATGCAATTTGGGAGCTGAATGTGTGTAAAGCTGTTTAGGGAATATTGACTGCACCTGTGTGCTGTGAGGGGCTCTGAAGGGATCCCAAGTTAGACACCAAAGGAAGAAACGAGGTAATAGGAGCAAGTAAGAATCATAGAACAGGCTGGAAGGGACCTCTGAGGGTCATCTAGCCCAACCCCCCTGCAGTCGACAGGGACATCCTCAACTACATCAGGCTGCCCAGAGCCCTGTCCAGCCTCACCTCAAATATCTCCAGGGATGGGGTCCCAACCACCTCCCAGAGAAACCTGTTGCAGTGTTCCACCATCTTCAAAGAACCTGTTCCTAGCATCCAATCTAAATCTACTCTAGTTTGCAGCCCTTGCCCTCATCCTGTCACTGCAGACCTTTGTAAACAGTCCCTCTCCATCCTTCTTGTAGCCCCCTTCGGAGACTGGCAGGCTGCTGTGTTCTCCCTGCAGCCTCCTCTTCTCCAGGCTGAACACCCCCAGCTCCCTCAGCCTGTCATTGCAGCAGAGCTGCTCCAACCCCCTCAGCATTTTTGTAGCCTACTCTGTAGCCTGCTCCATCAGGTCCATGTCCTTTCTATATTGAGGGCTCCAAACCTGGATGCAGTACTCCAGGTGAGGTCTCACCAGAGCAAAGAAACTGCCTCTCAAGGGAGGCTATCCTGCATTTAGCTTCAACCCCAAAAGTGAAAATATCTCCATGCTTCCAACAGAATTGGGTGGAGACAACAGACAAAAAAAGGACTTCCCCTAAAAATCAGGGGAAGCACAACTATCTGTGGTAGAGTTTAAATCCATTCCACTATTCTATTTGCATTTCCAGGTTTGAGAATCAAACATGGGTAAGGTTCACTATTTCAAATTGTCCATGTGGCCATAGCTGTCACACTGCTGACATCTGAGAGCAAAGTTAAAGAAACATTCCAGTTTACCAGAAGTCCCCAGCAAAAATTCCCCCAAGCCTCTAGTTTGTACCTTGTTAGTAACTAAGTTATAGATGCAAGCTGCAATGCTGCTTGACAATGATGTCAGAGTTGGCAGATCAGAGATAAATATTGGTTTCCAAAAATACTGAGTGTGTTGCTTCATACAGAAAAAAAAAAAAGAGTAGGAACTGCATCAGTTAGTTCAGACTGGGAGAAGTGACAGTGAAAAGCTTTAACACAGATAACTTCCAGCTTTCTTTAAATTTAGCACAACTCACTGAAAATCCTAAAACACTACCTGGTGACTATCATCCATCTGATAGCAGGAAGAGAACAGGACACAGGCAGGTAGAAGGAGGGTAGCAGGGAATGGTTTTATTAAAGATGACAAAATGTATTAATATAGTTGAACCATGTGCTGCAGTTAATCCAGGCAGCAACAAAGGAGAGGTTTGCAAATAAATTAATCTGCATAATTTACAAAGTCAAACTACAAAACAGGAGCTGGTAAACAAAATCCTATCTTTCAGATATGTAGCAGACTTTCAACTTAATCTCAGTTGAGATTTTTGAAATACATTCCTGAGCTCCTAAGGATTAAAAGAAATTCCAGTGGCTTTATTATACAAATTCCCATATGCTTAAAAATAGTCTCACTTAGAAAAGCAGCAGCATTGGAAAGGACACTTCTGTCAGTTTCACACACTCATTTCACAAACCCGGTGACCATTGTTTTGCAAATAACCACACCCCCCTTCCAAATCAAGTCCTTCCCACAGGTCCTGCATCCATTCACTTGGAGGTGAGAGCCAACCTCCCTAAAATCAGTTTTTCTCCATCCCCCTGCCATAACATTGCCTTCTCAGTTTCCTCAGAGCCCGATCCTAAAAAGGCTTAGAAAATGTCTGGTGCCATTTCTGCATTCCAGAAGTCCTAAAAAATAAGGGAACACAAACAAATCCAAACCAAATCAAACATTCCCTGGAATATGCAACTGAAGTTGCACTGATTCCACAACACACTCATTAATTCACTGAAGGGGGGGAATCATTGTTCTAATAGCACAACAATCTAAATGACAGCACTATCCAAGGAAGATGCTGACAAGAATAATCAATTAGCCATCAGAGTGCAGCAAAGATGTCTCACTTTTACAGGTATCCTGCCTTTGAAGTCTTGTGTTCCTTGGAAAAGGCTAAAAATGTACCTAGAATGCACCTTCACTGGGGCTGAAAGGAGAGGGACAATATTGCAGCAGTGATAGAGCACTGAAAATGAGGTTTCCAGAGGCAGAGGTATCTCACTGGAACTTAATGATTGTAAATATATAAAAATGGCATCTAAGAGGGAGAAATAGTCTGCAGAGGAGAGGGCTGAGAGGGGATCTGATCAATGTCTGTAATATCTGAGGGCTGGGGGTCAGTAAGGAAGGGACAGGGACAGCCTCTGCTTGTTTGTGCCCTGGGACAGGACAAGGAGCAATGGATGTAAATGCCAACACAGGAAGTTCCACCTCAACACAAGGTCACAGAGCACTGGCACAGGCTCCCCAGAGAGGTTGTGGAGTCTCCTTCTCTGGAGCCTGTTAAGACCTGTCTGGATGCCTTTCTTTGTGAGCTGCACTAGATTATGGTCCTGCTCTGCCAGGGGGGTTGGACTGGAAGATCTCCAGAGGTCACTTCCAACCCCTAGCACCCTGCAATCCTGTGAAGACAATTACCAAGATGTCCTGATTGTTGGGTTGTACATCACTGTGTTGTCACAGAAGAACATACCAAAAGGAATCATTAAATCAGGCACTAAAAAGCTGTTGGTCCAGCACTGCTTCTACCTGCTTGAATGCACCAAGCTCTTTATTAATGAACAGCATTAACTGGCTGCTAAGCAAAACACTCACACAGCTGTGGGTCAGCAAAGTGGCAGCAGGGAAACAATGGAACACCCTCAACATTCCTGAGCTCAGCTAGCTGAAATCCTGACCTTCTTATTTGCTTGCCTCAGTTCTGACTGCATTGATATTTAGCTCTGTGCTGGATTAGTCTGTGAAAGATGGAAAATAATACATCTTGAATAAAATGCTACTTCGTGTGACATTCAAGCATTAAAGGAAAAAATCCTGCCATGTTCTCCCAGAGATTTCAGTTTCTGCAGCTATTTCTCTTCCAACTTGTCAGTACTGTCATATGAATGAGTCAATAATGCAGTCAGTCACAATTAATGGGAACGGCAAAACAATTTTTCATATACTTCAACTCTTCTTGGTTTTTCAGGTGATGAGGAATTTAAATGGTGATCAGGATAACAAAAAACCAAACCCAAAACTTTTCACAGCTCCATGTCCCTAATAGGCTTAAATAAACAGATGGGTTTTGTTCCTAAGGGCTGCTGCTTAGTGTCAGCAAAATGCTGCAATGTCAAATTACCTTTAAAGAGAAAGGAAACCTATCTGAGGAGCACTGAGTATGGCTGCACTGCCTGCAGACAGACACTGCAAGAGTTACACGAATGCACCTGCTAGGGAGAACACATGAGAGCACACATAAGCCACATTTTTCACCTTCCCACCATCATTCCTTATATTTATATATAATAATTTACATACAGCCTTTCTTCTGCTGAATACAAACTGTTCATGGACTCTGACACCTTGATTATGGCAGCACCTGCTAGCTCATCTTCCATACACAGAAGAGTTTGTCACTACTGCTGATAGAAACTCTGTTTATTCAGTAGCTGACAAGTGGGCTGTAAAAATTTGCAGCTGGCAGTTATTTGTCAAAGGAGGACTCAATCTGGGAGGGATTTTCCTTTTTATTAGTAGTATTTTATTAAATTTGGTTTAATTCTCTCTGATTGGTTTCAAGTTCTAGGAGTGAGAAATGAACAGTTACAGACAATTAGGTCCCAAGCCAGCAGAAAAATTGCCTTGACGGCTGCTGGCCCACAGAAGCTCCCCAGCTGCAGTGCCTATTCCTTATGCTACAAACAGGAGAGGAAGGACATGCCTCCCCTTCTCCAACAGCTGCTGGCTTCAACCCTAACTATTCCCTCGTTGCTGCCTTCCTGGGAGCAGAGTGGCACAGCTCCAGCATCAGGAGCGAGCTAGGCAATGACACAGCAGCCTCCTCTTTCTCCACTTATTAAGGAAATGTTTTCCTATGACTACATCAACAAGGGAAGGCATTTAAGAAAGCAGCAAGGATGCAAATAAGCCTTCCACCACACCACAGGCTGGGGAGACGAGGAGGAAAGGAAGATTTCTCCTTAATTCCAAAGAATAAGAAAATAAACCAGGCAGACTCCTTCAGAAAGGAGGGCACAGATGGAGCAGGCTGAAATCCACCACCCGTTACTCAGCCCGAGGGCTGCTGCAGCTCCCCCAACTTGAGGAACACAAGTCCAGTAACTGAGAGTGCCAAGGAGGTGGACAGAGCATCACTGGTTCTCCTCTTGCTGTTCTCCTTGCTTGGGAACAGCATTGCCATGTCTCAGAGAAAGACTTCTGGCCTCTCTGGCGATGTTTCCTTCAGAGCTTCATTAAACTGGGGTCTCAGTAGCTGCTGAAACAGCTTCCTGCCTCTCATCAGGTGAGCTGGGAGGGGGAAGGAAAAATTGTGTACAATTGAGACAACATCAAGCTTGGTAAGGAGAGAACTACAGGCGTGCAGGGGTAGTTTTCAGAAACTTCACCTAAGGGAATAGTGACTTCACTGTAAGGATGTCCTTACAGCCACTATGTGTGAAGAGACACAGAGCACAGTCTGAAGAACAAGCAAAAGCTTGCAGCCTTAAGATGCTTCTCAATTTATCACCCCAAATTTTTCATCTTTGGCAGACACTTCTAACCATTAAAACAGAGTCCAGCACAAGAACCTTTGATGTCACAGGAGCCTAGTGACAACGTGACAGATCACCTGTGTGATAAATCCATTTGCATAGAAACTTCAAATCACTACCAAAAACCAACATGATTTAACCTCAGCACCAATTCCTTCAGGTAATTTGTATGTTTGGGACACTAACAGAAAAGCACTATTATTAGACAAACATTAACAGTTCACTCTAAAAATCAGCCCTACAGCAGAGTTTCACCAATCATACTGGCAGCAGCACAGACTCTGCAAAAGCATTGCAGAGAGAGGCCCAAGATTTCATACCTCAAGCCAAACTGTTATCCAAATATTCACAGTTTTTGGCAGGATCAGATTGTTTCTCGTCTTCTGGTCCAGGCAGCTCCTGAGAGCTGTTATTTGTGTGTGCAGTTGTATCACTGAGCCCTGCATGCCTTCCAAGGTCCTCAGTATGCACCACAGCCACTGTGCTGCTATTCTGATCACCTCTCTCGCTCGGGATTTCGCAGTCGCTCTCTGAGGTTCCATCGTTGTCCTTCAGGGCCTCAGTTTCAGCTGTCTGTTCATTCTCTGAGTTTGAAGGGTCTGTGGGGTCCGATGGGTCAGGGCTGGAAAGTGGAAACTCTCCCTCAGATGAACCATTAAGTTCTGCTCCAACCACTGAGCTCTGCTGCCCTGCAGAAGCTCCTGCTCTTTTCCCTTCCAGTTCTGCAACTGCCTGCGCTGTCAGTTTAATTATCTGACTTCCAAGCTTGTTTATTTCTTCTTCCTCGGAAGGTAGCTGGGGTAATGAAGGATAAAAATGTTTATTTTGGTTTCTGTTATTTAAGTTTGTTCCCTCTGGAGCCAGGGACTCACTTGCAACAGCACAAGTTTCATCACCTTCTCCCTTCTGATCTGCTGAAAGAGAAACGGAACAGTGAGATCCTCCGGTCAGCCACAGGCATTTGTTACACATCTGACCCTCTTCAGACCATCATCACCAGTGCCACAGAGATGTTTACCTGAGTGAGGAATTTCTAACAGTGATTCCCTGACCCATCCCAGGGTGATTTCTTAAATGGTAAGTTAGCAACACAAAGTTTCTTGTTGGATCTGGCCCAGTTTTGGGATCTGTTCACCCCTGAACTCTGACACCACTTTTGGAGTCATAGTCAGCACCACACTGTAGAACAGCAGGGCCAGGCAAACTTTTTGAAAGGAGTATCAAGTGTAACAAGGCACACAGCTACAGAAATCTTTGGCACAGCTTACATTGATCCCCATGTCACTACCATTTCCAGGGGTTAACACAAGCTCCATTTTATTTGGAGCTTTTCACAGGCTTTCAATCCAGTACCAAAGTTCCATTGCTGGTCCTGCAACACCTCTCCTAACATAAAAGATTATTCCAATTTGGGTACCAACATAAAACAAAGCAGCAATGGAAGAATTTTAAATATACCATTATACCAAAAGGCAAACACTGAACAAAGCATCAGAAGAGAGAAAACAGCAATGTGTAAACAAACAGCTTTGTGAAAGAGAATTTGTCCTCATCTCTGCTAAGGACAAAAAGCCTCATTGGAAATGAGCTTGTGAAGGCAAGCAAGGAAAATCAGGGGATGGCAGAGGGATGGCTGCACTGCCTCCTGCCATGCAGTCTGTGAGCAGTCACTCTGTTTCTCCTGCCTCACACAGCACACAGGATGGCCTGGCTGCAGGCAGGCACCAGAGCTGCACAAGGCAGGAGCCTACAGCCTCCATCAGACCTGCCTCATCTGTAAACTGAGGGCTGCCAACTGAGTGAGACAAGGGTTGGCAGGAAGGGAACAGACACTTACTACTGTTAGGGAGGTCAGGAATGCTGCTCTGAAGAGCTGAAATATAAGCCTGTGGAAAAGGCAGGGATAAATTAACTTTCAAAAGGTGATCACCCACTGGATCTAATCCTCATTATCTGAGCACTCAGCTGGAAAAGTAGGAGCTCAATTTGCAGCACTGCTCTGCTTATGTTGTACATCTGAACATGTACTTAAAGTGCTTCAAAAAGAGCCAAAACTTGTGTGCCTCAAACTGGCACTCAAAATTAGCAAAGCATTCTACCTTATTCTTTGTGTGCCTCAGTTTCCTCCCCCTGCAGCAGGTTAACACCATCCCATCACCCAGCTGCAATTTTCTGATGATAGATTGTTTCAGAGCACTGTATCACCAGGAAAGTTCACGGAGAAGCAGTACTTGTGTCTTCAGGGAATGCCTGAAATAGCACATAGGCAATGCAGCAGGAGCAAAGCATTCAACAATGAAGAGAGAAACCTGATGAGCTCTTCATTAGCAACTGTGAGGCCCAAGCACAATCTGTCCCATGACACTACTCATCCTGGGCACTGGATAAATGTTCTGGGCTCCCTAGATCAAGCAGGACAGGGAACTGCTTGAAAGGGTACAGCAAAGGGCTACAAAGATGATTTGGGGACTGGAAGATGTCTTAATGAAGAAATGCTGAGGGCCTTGAGGCTTTTTAGTCTGAAGAAGGAAAGATTGAGAGGGGATCTTAGCAATGCTTATAAATACCTAAAGGATGGGTGTCAGGAGGATGGGGCCAGACCTTTTTCAGTGGTGCCCAGTGATAAGGCAAGAGGTAACAGGCACAAACTGGAACAGAGGAAGCCACACCTAAACATGAAAAGGAAATTTTTTATTTTGAGGGTGGCAGAGGACTAGAACAGGCTGCCCAGAGAGGTGGTGGAGTCTCCATCTGCAGAGTCACTCAAAACTTGCCTGGATGCTGTCCTGTCAACATGCTCTTAAGTGAACCTGCTCTGGCAGAGGGCTTGGACTAGATGATCTCCAGAGGTCCCTTCCAACCCCTATCATTCTGTGGTTCTGTAAAGTGAGTTCTGGAGTCCTGTGTACAGTTCTGGAGCCCCCAGCATAGGAAGGACATGGGACTGTTGGAGCCAGTCCAGAGGAGGCCACCAAGATGCTGAGAGGGCTACAGTAGCTCTGCTGTGAGGACAGGCTGAGAGAGTTTGGGCTCTGCAGCCTGGAGAGGAGAAGGCTTCCAGGAGACCTTAGAGTAGCCTTCCAGGATCTAAGGGGGCCTACAGGAAGGCTGGGGAGGGACTATTGACAAGGTCTGGGAATCCCAGGACAAGGGGCAATGGGTTTGAAGTGTCAGAGAGGAGATTGAAAGTGGATGTTAGGAGGAAGTTGTTTGCAGTGAGGGTGGTGAGACACTGGCACAGGTTGCCTAGGGAGGTTGTGGAGCACAGAATCACCCAACGTGATCAAGATCACATTGGGTGATTCTGTGTTCCACAACCTCCCTGGAGAAGTTCAAGGCCAGATTGGAGGAGGCCTTGAGTGACCTGTGCTAGTGGGAGGTGTCTCTGCCTATGGCAGGGGCTTGGAACTGGATGAGGTCCCTTCCAACCTTCCCATTCTATGATTTGGTGGCACAAGAAAGTCTGTAGGTCCTACTATGTCATTAGGCATTTTCACAAGGGACTATGCCCCAGATTAACTGGAACAGTGAGAAGTACAGACTAAAACAGGCCTTGCTGAGCCCAGGGTAAGCAGATAAATTAGATAAAAAAGCCTGAAAGAGCCTTCTGATTATCTGTAGATCCAGACAGGGCAGCATTTGATGTATTATAGGAAGTTCTGATAAAGAATGTAAGTCAGTACAAAGGCCAAGAACACCTCCTGGGCCAAAGAAGCACCAATCACCAGTGGTGGTATTTACAAGACCACAGCTGACACATGTGGTATCAGATCCCATATTTAAAGACATGTAAGAATTTCATTGCTGCTCTGCTTATCAACTGTTTTAACTCAATTGAGAATTCAGTTGATAGGAAAATAAAAGTGGGTTTGGTTTGTTTTTTTTTCCTGAAATACTTTTAAACCAAGGTCATATTTGCTTGGTGAATGATGGCAGATGGACATACTCTCATGTTTTTTCCCAGCTGCCAAACCCCTCCCAGGTTTTGAAGGTACACTCTATAGATGAGAAATTGCAATATGCACCAAGCTCCCAAAACTCAACAGCAGGCAGCAGTTCTCTGTGCAGCCATTCTCTCACTACCACACAGGGTATCACTGCCATGCAGTTGTGTGACTCCAAGCACAGGTGGCCCTACAGCAACTCCCTGTCCAGGCTCAAAGGGGAGGTGGTAGCCCCAAACATCCTCCAGGAGGCTACTTGGAGCAACAGAAGAACAGAAGAACTGCTAGAAGCTATGGCATCCCACAGACAGCTGGAAGCATCTGTGTGACTGAGGAGTGGGCCCAGTTTGTTTGAACTACCACAAGGTGAGTTCTGAGTCCTCACTGCAGCCTGACAGTGACCCTGGGCCACTGGCAAAGCAAACTCCCCAAGCTGTTTGTGCAGGCAGAACAGCAATTTCTTAACCTGCTCCACTTTAATGCCATGTGCTTGCTCATGGCTTTGTTGTGGGATGGGGAAGAGGAAAGAGAATAATGAGCTACAGGGAGCTGATCCTTCCCATGACTGCCACAGACCTAATCCTTGCCTGCTTTCTCCTCACCAAGGCTCTTTTCTTCTTCTTTTCTTCTTTCCTCTTCCTCTCCCTAGCTCTTTGCTTCTGCTCTGTATCTGTTTATTCACTTCCAGTCACTCTGCCCATTTCTCATCCACATTTCATTTTTTTATCACACCCTACTTTTCATGTCAGCATTGTGACTCCTCACTCCTGTGCTCTGACCTCTGCTCAGCTAGATGCAGGTCCCCCCCTCACACAGATGTCCTTCAACTCTATCAATCCCCATCACTTGAGAGTCCTGATCTCAGCCTTCTCCTCCTCTCTGCTCCACAGTTTTGCACCCCCTAGGTTCATATTATTTAGCATGAATGGGGTATGCACATTTTTTAACCAGCATTGATGGTACAAAGCAAGCTCCATGGCATCTTGGTTTGATTTTCCTTGGTTTTGTTGAAAGTGAATGGTTCAGAAAGGGGTGGAAATTCCAGGCCATTTTTTTTCAGGGTGGAAATATTTTCCTTGGATTTGAATTTCCCTTCAATTACAAACATACTAAATAGTTTCTTGAAGAAAATCCAAACAAAGTAAAAACAAAACAAAACAAAACCAAACAATGAAACAACAAAATCCAAACCAACAAAATCCTCATGGTCATCAGAATTTAACACCAACAAAAAAACCAACCCAAAAACATTAATTTGGCTGACATTTAAAAAAGAAAAATAAAAATCAGTCAATGTAGAAAATGCAGCAAGGAAAGCTTCAGCCCAGAGCTAAGGTTTGGCAGTGTTACAAAGCAACAGAAAGAGGGGCTGATGAGATCTGACAGGCAGCTTTAATTGGAACTGTAATACCAACCTCACCTAGGACAAGTACATAAAGGGAAGAGCATGATGCCACCAAGTAAATACTTGCAGTAACTGCAGATTTAATTAAAAATCAATGATGAAGCAGGCAAAAAAAAAAAAAAAAAAAAAAAAA
>VWYK01037035.1:1481-11654 GCA_013399775.1 Semnornis frantzii | reverse complement strand
TGGGATAATGTCTGGGCAAGCCAGGACATGTATCTTCCACAATACATAGTTCATCTGTCTCACTGATCATAAAGTTGGTTTACTTGTGTGGCAACTGACAAGGGGGATGTGACTACAAATGTGTGTATTAATATGTGTGTGTATATATATATATGTATGGGTATGTATAAACGTACATATAGATGTACGTGAATTTATGCTTAGACTGCATATATATTCACAGTAATCACAGTTATGATCACAAAGCACATCTGCATTTCAGCACAGATTGAACTGGAAATTCCCTGAAAGGGTAACCTTATTGGTACTCAAGCAGAGAAATGAGTTTGTGACCATGAGATAAAAAGCTCTACTCCAATGACTGTTCACTAGCACCAGTGCAGGACGGTTTTGACATGACTGCTGCATTTCCATTCCAGCAGCTGTTTCCTTCTGGAGGTGTGAACTACACATGTGGTGCACAGATTCAGCATTCATGATGAGACTAGGCCCAAGACTTTGAGGCAGCTCCACAGCCAGATGCATTTCCTCCTTCAATTAAGAGGCTGTTGTGTAATTCAGGTATGAAATACAGTCCACAGTGAAAACAAATGGAGGTAAAAAGAGGAGAGAGAAGAGAGAGAATATCTGTCTGCAGATTTCTGTGAAATAGTTGCCTGGAAAGAGAGGTAGAAGGCAATAAGAAGTTTGCTCTATATACTTTTTCCTTTGGCTAAGGGAGTAGCAATAAGAAATACTTTAGAATAAGATACTTTTCCTGATGCAGAGCAATGTCACATCTCCCTGTATCCAAACATGCTTTTAGATTGATTATGTGCTGAGAATAATATATTGTACCACAAAGGAAAAGGAAAAAAAAAAGAAGGGAAAAAAAAAAAAATTTCCTTTCAATGTCCAAAGCTCTTTCTGTCTCCTCCAACACTGTGAGAAGTATTAGCTGCAGTCAGAATGATTTTTTTTCAGTATGATTTGTCTTGGAATGAGCCCGTTTGTGACTGCAGGCAGTGCTCTGAACACAGCACACATTGCACTCAGCTTCATAATATGAACTGGTCTTTGGGGGCCTTTTTTAATCACTAAATTAAACACAGTCATTTGCAATTGTTTTGGAAAGTTAAAACCTGTTGCACCTGAATAAAATAGTACTGAATACAATTAAAACTGATATTACCAGCTTTCATTTGTCACTAATTGCATCAGCATCTGTGAGTCGCTAGAATCAGAATGGCTCTAGATGGACTTTCTTCAGAACAATGCATTGAGGACTTCAATCTTGCCACCCACCTTCCCTGCTCCCTGTCTCACTTCCCCCTGTTTGGCTGAATTCTGTCTACACACTATTCTTTCAGGGGCACATCTCTGTTTGCTAAACCTGTCCCCTAGAAAGGTGGGAGTAGGATCAGGTGTCCTGGAGGGACAGAAGGCAAATCTCATCCTGAATTATGTCAAAATAAATACAATGAGTTGAATGAGAGAGGTGATTGTGACACTCTGATGAGACTTCACCTGGAGTACTGCATCCAGCTCTGGGGCCCTCAACACAAGAAGGACAGAGACTCGGTGGACAAAAATGATGGGATGGCTGGAGCACCTATCCTGTGAAGACAGGCTGATAAAATTGGCTGTTCAACTGGGAGAAGGCTCCATGACAACCTTATAGCAGTCTTCCAGTACCTGAAGTTGGCCTACAAGAAAGCTGAGGAGGGACAGTTTACAAGGTCTAGTAGCATTAGGACAAGGGGCAATGGTTTTAAACTCAAGCAGGGTATATTTAAATTGGACATTAGGAGAAGTTCTTTGAGGGTGATGGAACACTGAAACAGGCTGCCTGGGGAGATATGAGAGGCCCCATCCCCAGAAATATTCAAGGTCAGGCTTGATGGGGCTCTAAGCAATCTGATCTAGTTGAGGATGTTCCTGCTAGTCCAAGGGGGCAGGAAGCTGACCTTTAAAAATCCCTTTAGTAGTCATAAGGTCTCACTGGAGCCTTCTCTTCTCCATTCTGAAGAGCCCCAATTCTTTCAACCCGTCTTCATAGGAGAGGTGCTCCAATCCTCTAATGATCTTTGTGAGCTGCTTCTTCATCTCTTGTGAAGCTTTTTAATCCTTGAGAATCACAGAATCACAAAAAAAGTGAGAGTCGAAAGGGACCTCTAGAGGTCATCTGACCCAACCCCTGATCTTGAGCAGGAATGTGTTGAGCTGCTTGACCAAAGCCAAGACTAGATGGCTTTTGAAAGTATTACAAACAGAAAGACCTGCGTAACTAATATATTCTTGGGTTTATTTTCATTTTAGTTAAAAAAAAAACAAAACAAAGAAAACAAACAAACAAAAAAAAACACCACATTTTTTAACCTATTTAAACTTGTTATAAAATCTATTATGTATCACAAGAAGCAAAAGTTCCTGCATATTGGAAGCTAAAAGTGAAGATAAATGCTACTCACACTGATCTGTGAGATTGAAGTCAAATTTACATATTTAAAACTAAGAAAGCAAATAGAAATGGGACCAAAAAAAAAATCATTTTATATGAGTCTGACATTCCAAGCTTATGAGAGAAAAAACTTATGAGAGAGAAAACACCAAATCAAGCAGAAAGCTAATTCATGATATATGCCATCCTAATCTAGGAATGGCAAAATGATCACTTTGGCATGGCTCAGGAAAAAATGGGGCTGCAATGGAGTAACAGATTGAAGGCTGAAATGTGAAATTGATATTGACATTTCAGACATTAATATTTCAAATATTTCAAATAATCTTAACACATGCAACCCATGATGGGATATTGTCAAATGTCACATAATCACAGAATTGACCAGGTTGGAAAAGACCTCTGAGAACATTGAGTCCAACCTATCACCCATCACCATCTAATCAACTAAACCATGGCACTGTCACATCCAGTCTCCTTTTAAACAATTCCAGGGACAGGGAATCCACCACCTCCCTGGGCAGCCAATTCCAATGCCAATCACTCTTTCTGTGAAGAACTTCTTCCTAACATCCAGCCTAAACCTGCCCTGGTGCAGCTTGAGGCTGGATCCCCTTATTCCGTCACTGGTTGCCTTAGAGAAGAGACCAACCCCCACTTGCCTACAATATCCTTTCAGGTAGTTGTAGACAGCAATGAGGTCTCTCCTGAGCCTCCTCTTCTCCAGGCTGCACACCCTCAGCTGCCTCAGCCTCTCATCATAGGGCTGTGCTCCAGCCCTCTCACAAGCCTTGGTGCCCTTCTCTGGCCACATTTGAGTACTTCAATATCTTTCTTAAATTGAGGGTCCCAGAACTGGACACAGTACTCAAGGTGTGGCCTAACCAGTGTTGAGTCCATGGGCAGAAGGACTTCTCTGGTCCTGATGGCCACACTATTCCTGATACAGGCAGGATGCCATTGGCTTTCTTCAGTTAGGCTTCATCAGTATTGACCACAATTTAGAATGCTAAGATTATTGAGTTGTTTATATATATTTATGTGTGTGTGTGTGTGTGTGTATATATAGAGAGAGAGACTATATATATATATATATATACACACATATATATGTATATAAATATGTATGTATATAACCTAATTTTACTCCTGGTAAATTTGTTTTTAAACCTTCAGAGATGCAGAAGAGACAGAGTGATAGAATTGTGATGAGCATGAAACTGCTGTAGCAACATCAAACACCGTAGCCACCCCAAGACATTGGGGAGAATCTGGAGGAGTAATTCTACTTAAGCAGTGCATTATTTTCATGCCAAGGGGAGCCTGTTTTCTGGCAGTGACAATGAAAATGAGTTTATTTATATAGAATTCAGTACATGCCTTAAAAAGCTAAAAGTGCAGAGCAAAAGAATTTATGCTCTACAGAAAGGGAGAAGAAAGAAGAGGAACAAAGATGAAGATGAAACAGAGGTATGTGTGTGACTGGAACTGGAAAGTAATGTCAGTCATCTTTGTTCCTCCACTGGATCATACCTCTACTGTTGACCTGGAGATGACTGGGGGAACCAACGACAGTAATCTTTGCTGAATCTCCTGCCAGTAAGCACGCTAAATCTGTACAAAGCTGAAATAAAGCTGAAACAAAGCTATTAATTAAAGCAGAGAAACCAGCTACAGAGCAGAATGTTTCTCTTGCTGGTTTTGTAAGAAAAGATGTTACATGTGCAAGGTGAGAGAAAGTGCAGAACTGAAAAAGAGACAAGGCACACACATTTCTCTAATAGCCTTGAAATGTTCGTGGCCTCTCTTCTACTTGATCTACCTGTGGGAAGGTTAAGAGAAGCTGAACATCTTCTGTCCTGATTGCCCAAGATGCTAAGTACTTACCACTACCATTGACTTTTTGCTCTTTTATGTGCCTGGCTTTTTTGAGTATCAGACTCCACTGGATGTACCAGAGTATCTCAGACTTCTCAGAGGTGCAGTCCCTTCTCAGCTAATCTCTGAAATGGCTAAAGACCAGTTTTCTCTAGGGGCAGGGAAACCAGATGTCTCTATGGTTATTCAGCGTGGGTGTAAATGTTCATTCCTCTGCCCTGTGGGAACTGCCAGGGTCAGTACTCCAAGGGACTTCACTTTGACATATCTCCACAAACATTTGCAGCTAGTAATGACAGCTGCATTTCCTGTTCTTGGTGTAAGTAAGTGTTAGGCAAATAGAAAACCACAGCTTTTTCTAACATTTTGCAGCTCTCTGCATTTTTTCTGCGACAATCCTTCACTTGACAACATTTTGCTAGACTGACAAAACACCAGGACTGAAGTTAGGACTATGTCACAGAATCAGAGTGCCAGGTTGGAAGAGAACTCAGGGATCATCTGGCCCGACCTTTCTAATTAACAGATAGTTGATGAAAGATGGTCAGTCAGGGTTTGAAGGGACCACAAGGATCATCTAGTTCCAACCCCTAGGCCATGGGCAGGGACACCTCACACTAGATCAGGCTGTCTAGAGCCTCGTCCAGCCTGGCCTTAAACACCTCCAGGGATGGGACTTCCACCACCAACTTGGGCAAACCCTTTCAGGGTCTCACCACCCTCATGCTGAAGAACATGATGATGTTCCAGCATCTGACCAGTGTAGGGGAACCTACTACTTCCCTTGGGAGATAATTCCAATGTCTAATTGTTCTCATAGTTTAAAAAAAATTCTTCTGGAAAGCTTCAGAACTGAAAACCTCAAACTCTTTAACATGAGCCCATCTGGTCCAATGGCAGGAGATTTGCAGAGGGTAAAGCAGGGAGTCCATGTCCCTGCAGACTGGTGGGAAGCATCAGCAGATGGTTTGCTAGCACTGGAAGTTGGATT
This sequence comes from Semnornis frantzii, assembly GCA_013399775.1. NCBI lineage: Eukaryota > Metazoa > Chordata > Aves > Piciformes > Ramphastidae > Semnornis > Semnornis frantzii. The sequence continues at coordinate 6,345 of VWYK01037035.1, read as the reverse complement.
TTGTTCCAGAAAGTTGCCTGAGGCAAAACAGAGCAGAAACCTGATGTGAACACAGGCCTCCAGCACACCAAGCTGCAAACACCCCTGCTAATTCTATTCCCCACGACTCATTGGCTTTTAATTACAATGGGGTCCATTCGAAGCCATCCAGAAGTTAAACAAGCAAACAAACAAACAAACCCCAAACCAAACAAAAAATAATCCAAAACAAAACAAAAAAAAAAAAACCCTAAACAAACATTTCCACCAGAGAGCTGCATCTGGAAAGCCATTTGAAGGTTGGAAGCAGTGAGAGCAGACTGTGAATGGAGGTGTAACAGCAGTTCAGAGCACTGGACTGTCATTCAGGGCCAAGTTAGATGTTCCCAGCTCCACCAACATGTTATGGGCAGAGTTTGGTGGTCACACTCTGCTCTTGCACAGGACCCATCTAAAACTTTTCCTCACCTCCAGGCAGGAGCAGCAACAGAATACTGAAAGAAAGTTGGGACCTGCCATTGTCAAGATTGAGTTTTCTGAGGAGATGCTTATCCAGGAAGTCTTCAGGCTCCCTGAAGACTTCCTGGACAAGATGAGGATCAGTGTGGATTATCTCCTTAGCAGCTCCATGCTTGGGTTCATTATTGGTACTGGAGAAGAGGGCACAGTGGTGGCTGTTCCGTGTTATAAAGAGCCCAGGGATTCAGAGAACAGTGAGATGTACACCCCCATCTCCCATCTGCCCACTGACATAATTTTCAACATGTAAGACTTTGAGTCACTTGAGCTGGAGCCCCAGAAGATGAAAAGGAACTTGCCGGACTCCTAGCCTGCAGTGGCAGAGAAGAGAGGGAAGAAGAAGCAGAGGAAGCTCATAGCTCTGGAGAGCAGCAGGAGGTCGATGAGAGAGGAATAGATAATAGGATTTGGATAGAGATGTCATAGGAGAGGGGATTGAGGTGGGAGATGGGAGAGGAGATGGAGGTTGGGATGGGAGCATGTTTGGGGGGCAGGGGAGGTTAGAGTAGCTCTTTTGGGACATTTCCTTTCTCTCTTTCCATTAAAAGCTGTTTCTCATGTCTACCATTAAATTGCTGGTACTTGTAGCATGTAGAACAAAACTGTTTGCTTGCATTTCAAATAATCTGGAAGGAAGCGGAACCCTTAACAAAATAAAGAATTTCTCTTGTATTTGCTTGGTTTTCAGTGAGGAAAAATCTCCTGCTCATTAGTTGTTTGTCTTTTACTGTCATTTAATGCGGATCAATTTTAAGGAAATTATTCTCCATTCCAGTCTTAAAAAAAAAAAAAAAATTAAAAAAAAAAAATTAAAAACCCAACCAAATAAACTGTCATATGCAAAACACAAGCAGTCTGTTCTATCAAGGTGACAATGTACAAATTAACTTTAATCAATCTTTGTTTTAGGTATCATGGGGCCACTTAAAAGTCAAACACTGGGGGGGGGAGTTGCTTATAGAGTTGGTCTGTGTGCATATTATTCCACCCTTTTAAGCAAAGGATGGGTAGTTTGTTGTGCATTAGCATATATATTAGATCAAATCTACGCACAAGTTTTGCATTAGCCTGTGTTGATTGCAGCATGAAAAGGGCCAGTAATAGAGTGCTAACATTCCAGTTTAAATGCAGTTATGCCAGTACTGACATATCTTGTCCAGTTTCTTATACAAACTTTCTCATTACACCTGGTGGTGTTTAAAAGGAGGCTGGATGAGGCACTTTAGTGCCATGGTTTAGTTAATTAGAAGGTGTTAGGTACTGGGATGATCTCAAAGGTCTTTTCCAACCTGATTAATTCTGTGACTCTGTGATTCTAATCAATTTCTTGCATTCCTAAGAGAAACGGAGGTTCATTGTAGTCAGGATATGAAATGATGAACAATCTATCACAAAGCAAGCTAGAGAATTAATTTAAAGAGTCAGGTCAAACAATTATTCATTGGCAAATGCAAATTGTGCTTTTTAAGGTGCTTGCCTTTGAATGAAAACACTATTTTCTACCTCAAAACAGTGCATTGTGGGAGACGAGTTTGCCTAAGGCAGTTGCTATAGATTAATTGCTTGTCTGTAAATTCATACACCATAGCATGTTTTTGCACATGCCCATGCCTCTGCATTACTGTTTCTTTCTTATGCTAATGTGATAAAACTAAAGAGGAGAAGAGAATCATTACCTAATTGATATAGTATGGTATCATTACCATACTGATATAGTATGGGTTTACCAGCATCTGAATTACCTGTTAGCATATCAATCCCATACACATCACTCATGGTGCACTGGAAAAATTCTTTCGAGGTCTATGATGTAAAGTCTAACCCCAAAGTAAAATATCTTTAGGAAACAGAGTTAGTGGGTATTGAGTTGTGCTAAAAAAATAAACAAATGGAGTTGGCATGCAGACACACAGGAGACATTATCTACTCTTATTAATTGTGTTGTTAAAAAGCTGAATGAGACAAATTGGGGTTGTTTGGGGGGTTTTGTTTGTTTGTTTGTTTGTTTTTGTTTTTGTTTTTGTTTTTTTTTTTTGCTAAGGAAGTCAATGCTTTATTTATATTCTCTTAAGCTTTCATCAGCTTTCCTGATATGGCTTCTTATATGAAAGAATTTGTTACCACACAACAGTCACAACTAGGGAGTAATTAAGCACCATTTTTCTTCTATTCCTGTTTAGAGATGGATCTGGGGTAACAGATATAATAAGAGTAATCGTGGGGCTGTATTTCAGCCTTGAGAGATCTGCTGAGAGCAGAAACTGCCAGGGTAGCAACACTGCAGAGCTGCTGTGAACCATCACAAGGCATAAACAGGGCCTGAGCAATTCCTCCCCCGGGGCCTGGTGCTGCTGCCAGAGGTTCCTCTGGAGTCAGACTCTTTCCACCAGCTGCATGGGTGAGATCTGCTGTACGAAAGTGTCACCACAGCTTCTCTTTTTGCTGCTCTTTAACCTCCCCGAGGAGCAGTAGAGAAGGATTATTTCTTGGAAACAAAGATGACCAATAATGTAAATATCATAGCATGGAAACCAGGTCATTTACTAACTCAGGTTTTGATATACAATAGAAGAAAAAATAAAAACCATAAATGCTGTGCAATTTAGAGGAAGCAACCAAGTGAGCAAATAGTTGCTGGCTCAAAATGTGGTTTTCTTCTACAAGAAGAAAATGTTTGTTTGCTTTCTCAATTTTGGTTCTCTACTGGAGCTTGAGTAAAAAGTGCTGTAGCTGTTTATTTCAGTTCACAATAATCCAGCATTATAAGATGGTAACTGCCAATAGACATGCAGACTTCTATCAGAAGTACTCATTGGATTTAAACGGGGTGTGATAAGGTTTTTTTTTAATCAGATGTATGTTCTAATTTTTGATTCCTTCCACAGCTGTATTAATCTGTAAGGAAAAAAACATTCCTTCCATCCAGATAGAGAGGTCAGAAGATTTCAACAGAAAATTGATGCCTTGACTGACAATCTCCAAACATTTTCATTTTCTCTTTATGTAGTGTGTAACTATATAGAGGACAGGCCCTCCCATTCTGCTTTGTAACAACACTGCTCAGACTGCAACCATAGAAAACATTTCCAAAAACACAGAATACAGCCTAAAATGTGGATAAATGTCTCTTTCTTCCTTCTTCTTCTCTTATACAATTAGGAGGATAATTACTTCAGCAAGTCAAGATTTTTAAGAACTGTTTTGAACATGGCTAAAAGCACAGGAAAATAATAGATTTTTTTTTAAGTCTGAAATAGAAGTAGTAATTTCAAACCAGCTTTAGACCGTTAATAACCACTCTGAGTTTAATTTAATTATGCTACTCAATTAGACAATCTGAGAGAAGAATGTGGATGGCACCAGTCAGGAAAAAGGGGATGTTAGAAAAGGAAGAGAGGATAAGGTCATCAGCTCCTGTGGGATAAAGAGAGAAAATAGTAATTATCACCTATGGAACACTGAGTTATCCAGAAACAGCTTGGGAAAAACCGCAGTCTGACATGAAATCTGTATCTCAAGTGACTCTGTGGCTTTCAGTATCTTTGGAGGTCATTAGACTTTAAAAGCTCTGTTCTGTGAATTCATGCTACAACAGTGACATCAACAGTTCTGCACAAAATTTTATATGAAGGTCCAGTCCAGGGGATTAAGCTTGGATGACTTGATCTTGTATCTAGTATCCTCTGACATGAACAGGAAGATTCACAGGCTGCATCCAGTTGGAAGGGACCTTCAAAGATCCTCTTCTTCAAATGCTCTGCAGTCAGTAGAGACACCTCCAACTAGATCAGGCTGCCCAGGGTACCTTAAGATTGAGCCTGATCTTGAATGGGGCTTCAACCATATTCTTAGGGACAAAAATCAGAATGGCTAGCAGGTTGAGAGGTTTTCCTGCCCCTCTACTCTGCCCTGGTGAGGCCACATCTGGAGTACTGTGTTCAGTTCTGGGGCCCCAGTTCAAGAGGGACATAGAAATGCTTGAGAGAGTCCAGCACAGAGCCACAAAGATGATTAAGGGAATGGAACATCTCTGTTATGAGGAGAGACTGAGGGACCTGGAGCTGCTGCTTGGAGAAGAGGAGACTGAGAAGTGACCTCATCAATGTTTATAAAGATGTAAAAGGTGAGTGCCAAGAGGATGGAGACAGGCGCTTCTCAGAGATGCCCAATGACAGGACAAGGGGTAGTGGGTGGAAGTTGACACATAGGAAGTTCCATGTAAACATGAGAAAGAGCTTTCTCTGTGAGTGTGGCAGAATACTGGAACAGGCTGCCCACAGGGGTTGTGGAGTCTCCCTCTCTGGAGATATTAAAACCCCATCTGGACGCATTCCTGTGTGATCTCATCTGGCAGGGGGATTGGACT
>VWYK01037033.1:12821-36430 GCA_013399775.1 Semnornis frantzii | reverse complement strand
TCCCAAACCGTCACACATAGAAAATGTGAGCAGGGAAAAAAATTTGTGTTGTTCTTAGCTCTAGAAAGAGCAATGGTGAGAGAAATAGTTTTGTCTTTAAGATATGGGTACACCATAAAAGCAGTGTGTTTGGTGGGATGGAGGCTGGAGAAAGACCATTTCCTGGACCAAGGCTATTGTTGTTCCCAGATACCTGTAACAATTGTGAGACACAAAGGTGTTAAATATGACTAAAAGAGTGCTGTGAAGGTTAAGTTGCAGCCCATCTGTCATATGCTGATGGTGCATATGTTTACTCTTTAGTGAATCTGCAGTTTGCTTGAGGTTTTTTTCTTCCTCTCTTCATCATTTTATATTTGAGTCTGTCTTGGCAGAGGAAATTTGTGCCAATCTGTGACTTGAAGGCTCCTTTTGAGAGGTAAGTCCAGATACATAATCAAGTAGATAAACTTTCCAAAGTGGGACAAAATAAAGACAATGCTTAATTTTATGTAGCCCTTCAAGGGTAAAATTTACCCTGGCCTGAGGTCATAAATGGAATTTAAGTACTCTTGAGTCATGAATTAATATGCTAGAGGACATTTTTCTTTTCCCACCAGTGCCCTTCCTCCCCCCACAAAAGCATGGATGTATTACAGTTATTTTAGCTGCCCAAAGGATACCATGTCTTAGAAAAACAGAAAGGCCACTATGAAGATGCCCTCTGTTGACATATTTTACAGCTGTTGTAAAGTATCTCTGTTAGTTAATGTAACAGTTTAGCCAGAGAAGTTCAAAGAAGAACTGGAATGAAATATTAACTAGTTGGGAATGGGGCAGTTGAGATACTTGCTAGGAAATGTGTGTCTGTAATTGGCTATGAAATCAGTGCAGAGCCTGACTGAACCATTTCCAGAAGAAAGAAGAGTGGACTGCTTCTCTGAGCTGTGCTCTGAACAAATCTAGCTGCAGAGATCTCTGTGTGTATTAAAGACCAGAAAGAACAGTAAGGTGAACACGAGATTCATCTAAATTTCATTATCTCAAAACAACCTTTCAAGTATCTTAAGTTTCTTTGAGGAGAAAGCTGAAGAACAAAGCACACGTCAAAAATTAATGAACAGAACCTAACTTCAAAGTGACAGAGAAAAACAAATGACTATCGTTATCCAAAGCAGCAATATTAATAACATGAAAGGAAGAAATCTATTCTTAGCCTGGAAAGGGCACACAAAAAGCCTCTGGTTCTAACCACCACTGAAAAGAAGATGAGAAATGTGAAATCTGTGGAAATAAGCTATAAACCCAAGCACTGGCTTCAAATTTAGTTATGGGCTGAACAACTCCAAACAATGAAGTGCAGTGTGCCTTGTAGCTGCTTGTTTGTACTAAGCTGTATAGGTAAAAGTCTCTGATTTCCCCACACTTAATTTTCAAAGACCCCAGAGCCCCATGTTTAATTTAGCAGACTTACAGCTATTGAATAACATTTTTACATGAAATATCTGCATGGGGCTTGGCAGGAGATGCACACAAATGTTCAAAAGCTGGAGTTATTCCTTAATCAATAGTTTTACAACAATTATCTCACCAAGTAATTATTTTACTCAAAGATAATCTACTTCCTCAATGTGGAGGAAATGAAGGTCACAACAATGTTTTTTTGTTGGTTTATATTTCATCAAATGAGTTAGTTGCCACCTTGAGGGTCTTCATAAATAGATGCTGATGAATAAATCAGGACCTGATGCAAAGAGTACTGCAAATAATGGAAGGACTTGGTTTGTTTGACTGCATTGGGATCACTTCCTAAACCTCTTTCAGAAGCAAGATTTTCCTTGTTAAATAATTCTCCAAAACTGTCTCTGTTTTTCTATAGCCAGCATTTTAGTGGATTTTTGTCTTTGATACATGTATGCACAAAACTATTTTCATTCTGTTGGCTGGTAGTTGAGAATTTGAGAGTGATGGAAGTTCGAAAATGGAGGTCTGCTGAGTCTGGTACTTGTATTTGGTCTAGTTGGTGAAAACACTTAGTGTGCAAGACAAAATTTTGGATAGTATTGTTCTGTCTTGCAGTTTAGGCTCTAGTGGTGGTAAGATGAAAGCAAAAGGTAATAGATAAGTGTTTTAAATTGCCTTAACTTTGAACCTTCTCTTGATCATAAACTTTTTAGCATGTAGTGTCATGAATGAAATTGCAAGAGAATGGAATTCACTGTTACATTTGATATGCTGTGTTCAGGCTGAATTTATTTTAAGCCACGTGGAAAAGGCTCTGTGGCTCTTTGCATCTTGTTCCTAGTAGAACTATGGAATTCTAGTGAAAATATAGGACTAGTACTACCCCAGGTGTAACTTTGTTAGGTTATGCAGAACTGCTTGAAGAAGGGATTTCATTCCTTCATACCTGAGGCACAGGTGTCTCAAACACTGCATAGCAGCACGTCAGAGGGTGTTACTCATGGATTAACACTTCAGGGTATGAGAAGCATCATGCAGCTGCCCCTTTATTCTCCAGGAGTCCTAGAAAGAGCTGGCAAATTTTCTTACAGTGATAATGGAAAGATGTCTGGCATGATTGTGTTTCAAATTAGGTGATGCCTAAAGATGAGGTAATCTCTCAAGCAATGGAGTTCCTAACAGTCCCAGAGCTTGTGGGAATTTTCTCCTAATGAGACAACATTTCCAGCACTTGTCTGTATGCAGGAAGTCCAGTGAGTACATGTGCCAGCATCCAAAGGCTGAAAATGCAGCTGTATAGCCTAGCATCTGGTCTCAAGAACAAGAAACAATTGCCTTTTAAATGTTGTCTCAGGTTGATTATGTCATATAAATGTGTGTTTCTACGTTGCTAGCTTGACTAATAACATGTGGAGCAGCTAGCAGTGCTGAATTGTCTATCAAATATCCACATACCTGGCAATGTGATATGGCTTGTTCACATCTGTTCAATGGTGAGACAGGTACTGCCATGACACCCCTGCATTTGTGAGGCTCCTGAGGACTTTGCAGATGATATTACTAACTGCTGTCAGAGTTTGGTCCTGCTTGTGTGAAAATTTCCCCAAATATTTTCGGGAGGCTTGATGTGGTTTCAGCTGTAAGTAGGGAGCTTTTTTTTCTGAATTATGGATAAGCAAAATGCTCTGTAAATGTCTTCAGTCAATTGATAAATAGGTAAAACAATATTACAGACTTATCTTTGTATGTGCTCAGGAAGTAGGATGTCAAGCTGAATTCCCACTGCTTCTGCCCTTTGAAGATTCATGTTATAAAGCTAAAGGGTGCAGACATCACTCTTAAATTCATGGAAGCAATGTAAATTATGGGTTTGAACTGACAGAGGGGAGATTTAGACTGGAAGTTAGGAGGAAGTTGTTTGCGGTGAGGGTGGTGAGACACTGGCACAGGTTGCCCAGGGAGGTTGTGGCTGCTCCCTCCCTGGAGGTGTTCAAGCCCAGGTTGGATGAGGCCTTGAGTGACCTGTGCTAGTGAGAAGTGTCCCTGCCTATGGCAGGGGGTTGGAACTGGATGAGCTTTGAAGTCCCTTCCAACCTTACCATTCTATGAAATTGTATCTACTATATCTTGCTGACCCATATGTCTGTTAGTAATGCCCTATCATCTTTAGTCTAAATAATTGGTTAAGGTAAAATCCAACCAGTCCTGATTTCTGGGCAAAGCTTTATGTACTAGGTTAGGGCAGATCCCTGCCCCAGTAGAATAAACTCACCACAACATGGATATTTTTATGAAGACAAGAAAAAAAAAAAAAGAGAAATTATATTTTCTTATAGTTTAAACTAAATGTAACAGTGTAAGCAGAATGTAACTACTACAGGAATATAATAACCTGAAGGAAGATGGGGAAGGGGTCAAGCAGCAGCAAAGCAGCACCAGTGAAAGCAGCATCAGGGAAGATAGCAGCAGGCGCAGGCAAAGCAGCAGAAGCAGCAAGGGGAAGGTACAAACTGTGCTTCCAGACATAAAGCTCTTGATGCTCCAATGAAATTATATTAACTTATCTATTATTGCCATTATATGACCTCTCCCTAGAATGTTCACCTCTCCACTCAAGAACTTTCACTACTAAGCTTCTCTGTTGTGAATTTCTTTGTCTGAGGTAAGAATCTAACTCAGCCACACTTTAGAGCCCAAGGAACACTGTCAGTGACTGACAAGCACTGGCGTTTGTCTTAGAAAACCTTTAACTCCTTGATGATTCTTTTGTGGTAATTAGAAGGAAGCATGAATTCAGTGTGGTGGTGTTTTTGAGTCCTGAAAGAATAAAAGTCTGTGCATGCTTGTTGAAAATAGGAGTTCTAGCTGGCAGGCCAAGCACAATGTGACAACTGCTGCAGGTTGCCTTTCAGAAAATGGAGTAGGGTGTAGGAATTGAGTAGAATTTATAGAGAAATTCTGTTCGGTGCTGAAGGAAGGCACGCTGTAGATTGCAGGAAGCTCCACTTGCCTTTGTGAGCATGAAACAATGACTTTTTGATTTTACAAAGGCTTCTCTTGAAAGGAAACAACATCTTGGAATTAGAGAGGTTTTATTAGGCAGTTTTTTACACAGCCATGCATGGAGCCCTTGACTTGGCCTATATTAGACAATCTTGTGCCTCCTCTGACTTGTGCAAGTTGTTAAATACTCCTTGGAGATAAGAGTCATGGGGATTTTCTGGGCTGGAGGAAACCTTGGCCATTTTTACTTGCCTTTGATTGCACACTCCTCCACCCTGCAACAGTGATGAGCCTCTTGTGCCTGGTTACATTGTTTGTAAGACCTTTCAAGTCAGCTCTACAAAGTTGTCATGGTGCAACTCCAAATTGGGGCTGTTTGAGTGAGCTGATCCGTGGTGATGGACATAACACCTGTTTGTTCTCGCGGAACTCAACACTTGCGTAAGGTTCCAATTACTGCAGAATTTGGCCCCAAGTTGCTGGGAAAATGGTGAGTCCTTGTGCACATTTGTTCATGGGCTGCGTACCTGAAGGATGTAAAAAACGTGGTGTTCTTGAAAATCTCCCTGGAAAGTTTTGATGACTCCTTTTTCTGACCATTGCATGTGAGGGAGAGACAGCGGAGACGGCCAGCGAGGAGAACCGCCGTGAGGTTTGCTTGGAGAAGGGATGATGCATCCGCTTTGGCTCCGCTCGACTTGAGGGATCCTGATTAAAAGTTGCTGGGGGAGGCTTGTTACTGTTTTGATGTTGCCAGTTTTGTGGGTTTCCTGTGGAATTGGACTGGTTTTTAGCAACAGCTGTGGTTAATTTTCAGGAGCCAGGGAGAGCCATTTTGTGTGGATTTCTTTTTTTTTTTTTTCAATGCTAATGGAGGTTTTTGGCTGTCTGGCTGGTGCGGTGGTTTCCACTGTAGGTTTAGATTATGTCTCTGGGAGCTGATCAGAGGTTGTGAGCCAGGACTGTGCATCAGTGAACCAGCGCTTGACTCCTCTGCAATGGGCATGGAAGCTCGAGGACAGCATTTCCAAGTGCCAGTGACAAGCACAGATGATTGTTTCAAGTACTAAGGCACTATAAAATCCTTTAGCCAGTCAGTGCAGCCCCAGTGAAATAAAGCAGTGTGCTGATTTGAGGCTAATTGGAATATTTTAATGGAAAAATAATTTTATAGGCTGTGAAAAGCAAACAGTGGTGATGTCTGCTTCACTCACAGGCTTGCTGAGATGTATAAGAACACAAACATAGATAAGACACTCACACAGTCTCTTGGTCTCTCTCTGGGAGCCAGTGGGTCTTCTTTCTGCTGAATAACCTAACTAATCAATGTGCTTCTAACCCCCTTGTCCGATCCTCCAAACTCACCTTGAATGTAAGGCAAACCCTGGGGTAAGGTAGAGGGGTGGGAGGAAGGTGGAAGGGTGGCTGGGAGCCCCTCCTGGGGACTCTGATTTCTGGGAGGGGGTTTGTGTTTCTGTATTATATAGTCTGTTTCTGTAACTATTCCTGTCTATTGTGTATATCTCTGCTTGTTTTTTGTGCTAAGCTGTAAATAGAGCTTCAGTCCTTAGCTTCCAGCTGGCTGAGTCTAGTCTGGGTGATTTTACAAGGGGGGGGTGTGTGTGTGGAGGGGTGGGGAACTCCCAAACCATCACAAGCAGGATTCTAATTCTTAGTTCACTTGTTATCTGCAGAAGGGGATAACTTTAGGACCCCAATTTGTAAAGGCATAGATATATTCAGCACCCTAGATTAGAGGCTTCACCACTAACAGAAGGTGACAACCATGTTAAATACTTAGGTACTTATAACAGTCTTACTCAAAATTGTCAGTCATGGGAATGACTACAAGAACTGTTATCATAGCATACTTTAGGTTGAAAGGGACCTACAAAAGTCATCTAGTGCTGTTCAACAGTGAGCAGGGACATCCTCTTCTGGATAAGTTTGCAGAGTCCTGTGCAACCTCACCTTGAATGTTCCCAGGGATGGGACATCTACCACCTCTCTGGCCAACTTGTTCCTGTTGAGGTACAACAGTGTGTGTATGGTGATTTTTGTGGTGGTTTTTTTTTGTCATTTTGGTAATTTTTTTCTGCCTCAGCCAGGCAGAGGAGCTTATCTTCGTTGGCCTCAGACCATACTGAATACCGAGTAGCAGTCTTTAAGAGAGCCTGGCAGTGGAGTTTGTCATGAATGTACTCATTGAATGATGAGAACTAATGTTAAGGCCATAATGTGTGTAAGCTGGTGAATGGTGGCCACCTTTGTGAAGGTAGTGGGGAAAGAAGTTAGAGGGCAATCCAGGGGGGTTTCAGTATTGATGCAAATGCAGAGAGAGTAAAGAGGAAGAGCAGATTGCTTCTTGCTTGAACTGGCAGACACAGTGGGCTCTTTCTGTGATAGAATATGGCAAGACAGAATAAATGAAGTGGGTCTCTAAATTGTGGTTGTCCTCATTGTGGTCAGCAGTAATGTTTCCAAATGTAGGCTTAGTAAGATCACAAGAGAAGGTGGAATAATGTTCAGTAGGCTTAGTAAGATCACAAGAGAAGGTGGAATAATGTTCAGCATTTCCTAAATGTGACCACTGAGTAGTAGCAGCAGCAGCAACAGCAACCACAGCTATAAATACTCATCTCCCAACTTCCTGTGTACAGATAATTAGATCTAGAGGAATGTTCTGAATGTTTCTGCATGCTCTCAGTCTCAAAAAAGAGCACCTTGTTTTTACTGGTGTTCCTTGTCCTTTTGTACTAGATTACCAAATTAATTCAGGCAGTTGTGTTTCACCTGGAATATGCTGTTCACTTCTGGTGTCTCCAGCGTAAGAGCGACATAGAGCTGCTTGAGTGGGGCTAGAGGAGGACCACAAAGATCATCAGAGGGCCTGAGAACCTCCCCGATGGTGACAGGTTAAAAAGAAGGCTCTAGAAGGGCTTGTTGAAATTTAAGGAGAGAAAATGGATAGAAGCTTGAGGAGGAGAAATTTAGACTGGGTATTAGACAGAAATTCTTTACAGCAAGGGTGGTGAGACACTGGCACAGGTTGCCCAGGGAGGTTGTGGCTGCTCCCTCCCTGGAGGTGTTCAAGGCCAGGTTGGAGGAGGCCTTAAGTGACCTGTACTAGTGGAAGGTGTCCCTCCCTGAAGTAGGGGGCTTGGAACTAGATGATCTTCAAGGTCCTTTCCAACCTAAACCATTCTATCAATCTATGAAATGTAAAAAATCTGTTCAGAAACCAGTAGAAGCAGGTGCTTGCAGGTGAAGAATGCTGCAGGTCCCTTGATACTGGCCTGGTCTAGGTGATGTAAACTGCATCTCTGATCACAACACTGACAGATAACTATCAAGTGAGAGATGCTGGAGTGTGTTGTGGGAGGTGAGGCATTGGCTACTTGTACTAAGAGATGGAGTTGCTCAAGGCCCTTGATCCAAGTCAGTGCTCCATCTAAAACTTGATAGAAATCATAATGATTCCTGAAGTACAATGGAAATAAATGTAAATAGAATTAAGAAGGAAAGGAAAAGAACATGTTTCCCCTGTAGAGATCAAGTACACAATTCTAGGTGTTATTTTCACTTACTTCTTGCCACTAAGTTCTGTTTTATTTGGCAGCTTTCTCCACTCTCTTCTGTAAAGCCTGCTAGAAGAAGTTCCTATGCAGCATGTACTTCTGAATTCTAGCAAGTCATCTTGAGGCAGCTTGACTGCCTTGTGACAATATTTCAGGCTGGTCTCTGATGGATTCCAGAGTGTTACAATGAATAGCTGCATCCCAAGTAAAAGTGTGAAGACACTTGGGAGAGTTGCAAAAATAAATCAGTGAGTGTTTTGGGATGTTTCCATGAATGATGTCTGCTACCTAGCAGAAGCAGTCTTCAGTTGAAGTTTGCTTGTACCACTTAAATTTAAGGAAATCATTTGATTTTCCTTATATAAACAGGTCTCTTCTTGATTCATTGGGATGTGACCTAGTGACTGTTTAAATACATCATCTCATTGTTTTATACTCTTTCGTAGAGCCTGAAGCCCCATTATTAGAAAACAAAAATGGTGGCAAGATTTCAGTCACAGCACAGAAGCTTCTTTCTTTCTCCCCTAGAGTTTTTCTGGATGTTATGTGAGATTTTTCATGGTTCTGAAGGAAAACTTTCTAGAAAGTATGGTGTGAAGTATTGAATTTCATCTTTAGTTTGAAACATCAAGTGGGGCTTTACTGGCAAGAAGCTCTCCACCTGAGTGCCTGTTGTCAACATGGAGCAGCCCAAACATAGGCTGCTTGTAGACCACAGTAAGTGTGTGCATAGGGACCGAGTTATACCATGGAGATCTGAGGCAATTCTCTCACTGCCCAGCTCACTACTAGTTTGGGAGTTTATTTGTCTCTATTTTCCTCCCTCAAAGTTGTATTCATTTGCAAAGAAATATCTTCCTGATACAGCTGCAGTGATGCTGGAATGAGATGCTATCTGCAGTCACCTGGGTGACTGCAACAGAATGGGAAGTTGATGCGTTTAAAAGGGACATAGGAAGAACTGGTAGCTGGCAAGGGTTGTTTGGTGTGCTTTTCATGCACTGAATATCTCATCTGTACCTCCAACCTTCTCATTGCTTATCTGTTCGTTGCTGTGGAACTCTCATGTGAAAACTTGGAGTGTGATAAGTTACATGAGGCACAAATCTGCTGTCTGTAGCATATGGAATTAGTGTAGTTTAGATCAACTACAGTAGCTCCCAGTACAGATGCATTTGCCTGTCAAATTGAAGCTTCTTGTGCACCCTCTTTATGTGCTTCAGTAACTGTGCAGGCCTGCTGACAACTTGAAAACAGCATCAGAGGAGGAAAGTGACTGATGGCAACACCAAAGCCTTGTGAAGCTCTCTGGTTTTCATTGCTAATGATGTTGCCTGTGAGCCATGTTAAAAATGCAGATGTTGATAGGAAATCAACCCTTAGGTGAGTCTGGCAAGGACTGAATGCTGCATATGGAAGGATTAACTCTCACTGAAAGACATTATGGACCTTCAGAGTATACTTAGGAGTAGCTTGCTGCATGTCCTGCTTGAATCCTGCTGTCTTTGGGGAGAGAGGGCTCATATATGGGCTTCCATACGTACAGAGATCCTCTCAACAGAGTCACAGTTTTGCAGGCCAGTTCCCTGCTTCATAACCCCTGAATTGTACTGACTGAGCTACTGCATTTTTCCTTCTGTTCTCTAGATGATTTACCCAAGGGAGGAGCATATGGGCCCAGTAGGCTGATGAGTGGGGACAGGGCAGATGGAAAGATGTGATTCAGTGGGAGGCTGCCCAGTTTCTTTCACATACCACCAAATCACCAAAAGCTCCTTTCCTTCTGCCAAGCACTTCCCTCTCACCCATACTTTCTTTCCTATATGTGTATTTTGTTTCAGTCTGTTGGCATTATTAGCAAAGAGTCATTGAGTCTCTGCACGTTGGTCTGACTCCACATTAAATATAGAAAAGGTATGTTCAGTGCCTAGCAAAAATGAATAGAGTGAATCATCCTCTGAAAGATTGGAAGACACAGTCCGGGAATCCTTTTATGTGATTGTTTTAGCATATGTATAAAAGCAAGGAAAAATAACACCACACTGGAGCCTGATGTGAGGAGTTTCTGTTAAATCAATAATGTTTTAGCACTGAAATCTCTTGCAGAAGTGGCTGAATTTGCTTATGGCGTTGAGATGCTCCAAGGAATGTAACTTTTAATTAGTAAATTCCAATTAAGGTTAAGGCAGTGCGTGTTCTCACAGTGGAGTCACTTCCATTTTATAATGTTATCCAATAAACACTATTCCTGAGTGTGATGGTGTGGGAATTACCCAGCCCCCACACTATGAAAAATCACCCAGACTAGACTTAGCTGGCTGGAAGTTAAGGACTGAAGCTCTATTTACAGCTTAGCACAATAGACAAGCAGAGATGTACACAATAAACAGGAGTAGTTACAGAAATAGACAAATTAAAGGTAATACAGAAACACAATACCTCTCCCAGAAACCAGAGTCCACAAGGGGGGCTCCCAACCAGCCTTCCACCTTCTCTCCACCCCTCTACCTTACCCCAGGGTCTGCCTTAAGGGCAAGGTGAGTTTGGAGGATTGGCAAGGGCACAGTGATTAGTTGGGTTACACAGCAGAGAGGCCAGCAGACACAGCAGCTCCCAGAGACTCTGTGTTATCTGTTTCTGTCCTTGTTTTTATACATTTTAGCAAGCCTATGGGTGAAGCAGACATCACCATTGCTTTCCTTTCACAGCCTATAATATATTTTTTTTCATTAAATATTCCAATTATCCTCAAACCAGCACAGTGAGTGTGCTATGTGGACAACCTGGATTTCTCATTAGGGGGAAAAAAAAAACCTAAACCCTCAAAAAATAGTATCTTCAGATCTGTGTATCCACACATCTCTCGTTCCATTTCTTTCTAATCATAACGGTGATGTTTATTAAACCAACTTGACATTCATAGTTTCTTACAAGTTTCTATCAGGCAAACAAAGTAAGAGATGCAAGATCATTTTACATGGATGGAAGATAATTCAGAGCTCAAGAATTTGAACCTTCCTGTCACCAGAATATGATTTGCCCAGGATGTTTTAATTTAAAAACCATGTTAGAAGAGCTGAAAGCTATCTTCTGAAGTGCTGCCCACTTGCTAATTGGCATTAGGTCAGTTATAAGGTTCTCTAAAGTGCTTCTTTCAGAAGTGATTGTTGCAGTTTGTAAGCAAGTTATCATTTCACACTCTGGGTCCTTGCTCTAATATATTTTGTTTTTAGTACAGATTCCTGCCAAGACTATCACATCACTATCTTCAGCCTATAGAGTGCAAAATGCTCATGAACTCATTTCTGTTAAGGTTAGAGTCCCTTTTGTGTGTGCCATGCAATGAGTTTCAGAGTAATACTTGAATGTGTAGGTGAATACAAAGGTACTGGATGCTAGGGACTAATGCCTGAGTCTCCTCACAGGGCAAAAAAGTTCTAAATTGCTGCATAAGCACCCTACCAAATCCTGGGGAGCTTCATTAGTTCATTACAGCTATTGTGCTGTAGCTCATAGTCGTGAAAGAATGCTTAAATTTCTGCCACAGAAGGCATTTGCTGCTGAATCTAAAGAGAATTCTCTGAAGAGAATTTAGGAAGCAGATTTATGGGACAGCTACTGTAAAATTCCATCTTTTTTGACTGAACAAGAGCAACCCCTTTACTGTAACTGCTGCCTTACTCTTTGCTGCAGATGTAGTAGTTTAGAAAAACACTTTTTTCTGTAGAACCACAAAGTTATAGATGTTTATACACGTGTAAGCTGTTGAACTATGCTATTAAACAGATGTTTTTTCCTGTAATCCAAACTTGCCAGCCTTTCATAGGTAATGCCCACCTTACATAACCAGAAGTGTTGATCCACTGTCTTTTCTCTTTGTGTGTTCCTTTGCTTTTCACTGGTATCTTCTTGATACCACTTCATAGTGCAAAACTGAGGAAGGCACTTGGGGTTGCTTATTGACTGATTGTGTTGTGTTGTGCCGCTGTTAGCCTTTCAAAAATGCCAGGTTTTTTGTCTATTTAAAATGTTGGGACAGGAGATCTTCAGTAGATGTAGCTGCCGGGCTCGAGATGGCTGTTGCACTGCTCTGCTGAAGGGTGCCCACCTGCATGCAGCAAGAGCAGTTAGCTGCTCTGCCTCATTGCCAGGGGAGACCTAACATGAAAGTCACCTGCAGTCAGCTGCCTTGGCAGTTGGAACTAAGTATTCTGGCTGTCAGCATATGTAGGTGAGGAAGGGATCTGGTCTGCTTCTCCTGCTCTGGGTGGCAGAGGGGTAGGCCAGGAAACTGGAGCTCTTAAGGTCCCAAACCACAAGAGACCACCCCTTGGGACATAGAATTTTTGCTTTGGATCATATTTTTATAGACTCATGAACTGGTGAGTGTGGCTATTATAGAGCCCACACTTGGGAGTGGGCAGTGTTCTGAATGACTTTGGATCTGTTGAAACAGAGAGATGGAGTTGTGTGACTGTATCTAGATAAAATTGAATGAAGGTATTTGATGCTCTTACGTTGCATACATGCCCTGCTTTTGTAGTTCAACCAAGTCATCTAGCTGTAAATTTCACTTCAAGACTGTAAATCATTTATTTGTGATCCTAATAATACACACACAAAATCTTGCTTTGCCTCTGATGAGATCAGGCTGGTACTTGAATTTTATTTTGAATTATCCCAGTTCATCACTTCCATCTACTCACTTGGCAATAAATTCTTTAACTGCAGTAATGCTGCATGGTTTTAAGTCATACATTTCCATTTGGTTATCAGTTATGCCTTACAAATGTGAACCATCAGCCTTCAAGGTTCTGGTAGTTAAAAAGGAAAACAACTAATGAATATATTAGTGCACAATCCTTTTCAGTTTCCAGCACTTTATGTTCCTGAATTGAATGTTTGCAGGTAAGAAGGGTAAGATAGTTCAATGGCTACATTGCCTTCTCTTACCAGAAACTGAAGCTGAAAATGCCTGGGCATATTTATGTCTCTTTTCTCTCAAGAAAGTATCAGAACATGTAGTCATTTAGCACAGGGAACATGCTGTCTAGAGCTTGAAACCCTATACCTCCCAAGTTGGGAAAATTTTCACTTAGTGTGCAGGTTTTGCCACTCAGACCCATCTTTAAAGATCATAAAACTTTTACTGTCTTGCACTCCTATGATGCAATTTTATGTAAAAGGAGGGATGTTAATGCTAGGCAAGGAAAATGGTTTGCCAGACTCTGTTATCAATGACAAAACACTTGGAGAAGGCAGTAAAAATGAAGAGTCAGTAGGTGAAGCTGAGGTGTGATGACATCTGGGAGTACAGATCTGGGCTGACCAAAGGGAAAAGTGAGACAGCAAGAGAAGGTGCCTCTTTTCTGTGCTCAAGAGGGAGCTGGAACCATTGGCATTCTGCTTTGGAAGGAGTCAAATCTGCTGTGCAGTATCTTTTCTCTTTAGAGATGGTCTGCATTGTACAGTAGATGATGTGCTGGTACATTTTCCCACCGCAAGCAGTATCAGGGGTCTCCTGAGTAGCAGCTACACCAAACGCAGTCTCAGGAACAGGGAAACAGAGGAGAAAAAGAAAACAGAAAGAAGCTGTTGCTGACCGAGTCTGTTTTTGCAAGTATTTATTATATTTATATCAGGATGTCTTTTATAAGCTCATGAAACTCAGTCAGATGGATAACTTGAGCAATTAAAACTGTCCAGGGTATCTGTTAGTGTTGTAACAGCACAGAAGTAATTTCCACAGGTGTTTTGAAAGACCCACAGAAGCTGCATGACCGAAACATTAACATATTATTCTAATAACATGATGCTTCTCTGTCTGACTGGAGAGCTTTTAACTTTAATAATTTCCAGGTTATTCAATAGCTAAAATGTATTTTCCATCCCTACTTTCACACTGGTGCATTTTCTGTAATATGGAGTAGTGATATAATGAATAAATGATCTCCAGATGAAAGCTCATCATCTGATACTTCATCCTGGGCTCCTGGTGGCGTATGGCAAAGTAAACATATCCCCACAATGTCCTATCTGGATGAAGGACACAGACCTTGATGGTGGGCTGAAGTGACATTTGATACTAGAAGGAAGGGAAAAGCCTGTCTGGATAAGCAAATAATTTGTTACTGACATGGGAGCTGGAGATCGACCTTATATCTTCTGGGCGGGGATTGATGAGGAGTGAGTTATGGGTATGTGGCTTAGATTATTTCTTAAGGAAATGGAGACTTGAAATGAAATGTTTGTGTGGTCTCACCTCACTGAGTTATCTACAAGATGATTCCAGTTGGTGGTGGGTCACATGGCTGTAGTGGGCATCCTGGTTCAGGCAGGACAAACATCAAGGAGAGGTCTTGTTGCTGGGCCTGCTCCCAGCCCCTGCAGAGGAGAGCATTGAGCAGACGCTGTGGGAGTTCCCGCGGCCGTCTGTCTGTCCTGCCTTTGATTCAGATACCTCTGCAACACTTATTGTAACTGATGAATAATTACCCCTGCTGCCAAGATAATTTCAGCCAGTGTGACGAGGGCTGATGAAGGAGGTGTGAGCTGGGAAATTTTACTCGAGTTGGAAAGGCTGCAAAATCCTAATGGCGGTGAGGTTGGGGTGCCTCACTCCTTTCACACCTGCTGCCAGATATTTGGGTTTGCGTTTGCCAGCGAGCGAACTGCAGCCAAGGTTTGCTTAATTTTTTTACTTAATTTTATTTTATGTATTTTTTTCTTTTTGCAAAGACCACCCATAACTTCTGCTAGGGGAGAAAAAGGTTTTGCTAGTAACCGTTTTGTCAGAGTTATATTTTCCATATATTTCAAAGGCCAATCAGCTTCTCTCTCCTTTTTTTTGGTATTGTGTAGTGCACCAAAGACTGCCTGGGTGCTATGTTTTTTGAGCTGGAAGTAATTTGCTTAGCTACTGTGTCAAAAAAGGCTTGGTGGCAGTTATACCTCTGGAGCTGAATAGACTACTTGGATGCATTCCTTAGTGATATACTCCAGGTGCTCCTACTGTGACAGGGAGGTTGGAGTGGATGATCTTCTGAGGTCCCTTCCAAACCCTGACATCCTGTGATTCTGTGGAAAAAGGTGCATCATCAGGTGGGACTCACTGCTGTGTTCTTACAAGTTCTGAAAATTGGCACCTATTCATGGTATCTGTAAACATAAAAAGAAAACAAAAAAGAGCATGGCTTTTATTTCCCTTATAACATTCACTGAAGAAACAAACCCCACTGTTCTAAGCAGTTCTAATAGTTGAGCTGCCACTTCTACAAAAATAGTGGTAGTGCTAAATAGTGTAAGAGGATGCCTGTCAACAATGAAACCTGCAGTTAATAATGTTTCCTAATTACAGTGTAGAGAAAGCTCTGTGCATTACAATAGCCAAGCATGTAGTGCATTAGCAATATCACAGGATGTTTATTCTGCTTTCAGCTCTGAGTGGAGTTGATTCAGCTTTTATTCAGGATGAGTTTTTAATGCAGTGTTCAGACTGGGCATGCTCTCTGAAGAAGATTATGACTTCACCATATTTTTGTTGCCTGTGATAAGTTTTGTTCCAATAAAATGCTTTTTTTGCTCTCATCTCCTTTCAGAGGAAGGATGCTCAAACAGTCTCTAAATTGCTAACATCTCATCTGACAGGCTTTAAGCTCAAAAGGTGATAAAATGGCAGGATTTGTACCCAGAAGAGGAAAAAGTTTTGTAGTTTATGAAGCAGAACAATCAATTGTGCTCCAAATGATCGTTACTAACAAATGTAACTGCTCACGGTTTATCTGCTCAGCAGGTCCATTAACCTTAGTTCTCTGTGCAACTTCACATTACCTTTATGAGCTAAAGCCTCAGAATGTCACAGCAGTCAGGGGTTATGAGGACAGTTGTGGCCAGCAGTGAAAAGTAGAGGTAGCTAAGAGACATGATTAAATTATCAGAAATAGTTGATCTAATCTAGAGGCTCACATGCCCAAGACAGGGAAGACTATTTTTGGATGTTGCCACGAGGCCCATAGTAGACATAAACTTACTGTTTTACACATCCTCTTGAGGCAATTCTTAGCTTACTAAATGGAAATGGAGGTACCAAGCAGGCAGTTTCTACCTACTCTGTCATTTCTCAATTAGCAGTGACATGTAAAAACATAATGGAAATTCAGTAGCAGAGATCCTCAAAGTGAGAGTATTTGTCTTTGTTACTTGTGAAGGGAAGGCATTGACTAATGTAAATGAGGGATGCTGCACCATCAGCTGAAGCTGGTGAGCAAATATCTCATGTGGCCCTGCAACCAGAAAACAGTCCTGTTATGAACAGAGTACATGCAACAAAAATTCTGAGGCAAAAGCTGGAGATGCACACAATATGTAGGACTTCTTAAATGTTGGCATGGTTTTAAATGAGTCGATGCAGTATCACTGAAGTGCTACAGTTTAAAAGCTAAATCATAATAAATTTCTCATTTGGAGAGCTGTAATTTGGCTTGAATCATTAAATTTATGATCTGTCTGGCTCTTTGCTGACAGGAGAACTGAAAGGTCCATGTGACACATGCAAACTGCAAGCATATGCTGCAAACTGCAACTGGTCAGCTGGCAGGTGACCAAGGTAAAGAGATGATCTGAGTGGATAGCCCAGAATTTCATAGCAGGAAGGCAGTTGGTTTGCTTTGAGCCACAGCCACAGGATGCTGGTGCTAGGCATAAGTGATACTTAGCAAATGAAATATTGTGTTGGATCTATTCTTTTAGTCTTTTTCTTACAGGCAGATGGATTTGATTTTCAGGCACTTTATCTTTGTTGAGAAGGATCACTCCTAATTTACCACTAAGGAAGTGAAAAGACAAAACCCAAACCCACACAAACCTCTGTAACTGCCTGGACAATCAAATGCAGAGCTATTACTGAACATGTTGAATGGCAATCCCCAGTTCAAGCTTTATTGACAGGTTCTGCCAGGAGATGCTCAGATATGGAATCATTGAATTGTTTAGGCTGGAAAAGACGGTTCAGATTATCAAGTCCAAGTAGTAACCTAATACTAGCAAGTCAGCTGCTAGCCCATGTCCCTCAGCACCACATTACACATCTTTTAAATACCTCCAGAGATGGCGACTCCACTTCCTTGGGTGGCCTGTGTCAGAGCTTGACAACCCTTTCAGTTAAGAAATTGTTCATAATATCCAACCTAAGCCTCCCCTGGTGCAATCTGAGTCTATTTCCTCTCATTCTGGTACTTTATACTTGGGACAGCACAATCTCCCTTCAGGTACTGGTAGAGAGCAAGAAGGACTCTTATACTGTACAGGCAAAATAGTTCTAGTAGGTTCTTCTGGTTTGGGGACCAATATGTCTCGTACAGTGCTTTTGTTCCTTGAGGTCACCTTGCTTTACACTGGGATGGAAATGTCTGATTATAGTGTAAACTTAGTGTTGATGCTGTAAGAGGGCATAAATCCCTTTTAATCTGCCTTTCAAATTTTCATAAGTAGAACTGCTTGTAGAAGAGCTGGAAGGTTCACTTGAAATTCCTTGAAAACTCATTTCTTTGAGATGCCATAAACTGTTTACCCCATCACTCTGCCCTTGTTACCTCTCATCAATTTCTACTGAAGAATGTGAGCACTATGTTTTCTTAGTGGTGTTGATGTGAACAAGAAAAGAACTACCTGCAGACTAGCACAGTAAATAAATAGACAAAACAAATCATAGTATTTGCTTTTCCGAGATGCTTGCTTTGTTACAGGAGAGGATATAATACCCTCACAGCAGGGAAACACACAAATGATAGTTTCACAGGCTCTGGACCAACCTGCCAACCATTAGACCCACATAAACCTGCTTGTGTTAACCAAATGCCCCTTCCCCTCTCTCTGTCTGTCTCTCTCTAATATTTCTTTACATGTTTGTTGGACTGTGATGATTGCATGACATGAAGATGCAGTTTATGCCATTTGCAGAGCTTGTGGTTTCTGCTGAGTTCTCATGGCTGCTCTTCAAAGTGCTAACAAAGTTCTTTTGGCTTGATGGCCCAAATAGGCTGATCCTCTAAGATTAGCAAACATCTGTCTTTATTGTTTGTCAGGCATGTCCCCATAAATGGGGCTTTCTCAGTGAGGCTTGAACTCCATATGAAAAATTCTCTGAGCTGCTTTCAGACTCTGCCCCTCAACTTTGCCAATTGGACTTCAGTGTTCTGAAGGTGCAAGCTCACTTGAAGCCAGGCTAAAAATGTTCCACTGTCCAAAGGAGTGATTTCACCAGCTCTGAGCCCCTTAGCTGCTTGCTTCCACCTTGCTGCCCATACAGTCTGTTAGGACTAGTGACTGGGGCTGTAGCATGAGCCACTGGATGACTGAGAAGTGCTTGCAGTTGGAAAATTTTGTCTTTGTTTGTTTGGGGGATTGGTTTGTTTGTTATGTTTGGTTTTGATTTGGTTGGGCTTCTTTCGTGGAGTTAATGTTGCTAGTGAAAACACAAGAGTGATAGCAGTCACGTGGGAATGTGGTAGGAGTCATGTGTGGACTCCCCACTGGGAAAGCAGTGCTGTCCTATTGGCTTAAGCTCTTGACCTTTCCTACCCCTATCCTCATCTTTGGAGTGATGAGGTTTTAGAGACAAAAGAAAAAGAATAAAAGCAAAAGAGTATTATCTGGCATCTTAGCCAGCCATAAACCCACTTGAGTTTCTAAGGAAGCAGTAATCTCTCTTTAGCATCCTGGCATACCTGGAGGTGTCTTTGGCACTTGAAAGGCATGCAGTGCAGAGCCACATCCCAAAGTGCTTCTGACATCCTTCTCCCTTCAAAAATACTAACACAGTTCTCCATAAGAGCATTCCTCTATTGGTTTTATTTTGTATGTCTTTTAAGGATATTTAGTTCAGGATGTAAAACCATATTGACTTCTTTTTTTTGGTTGCTGAAAACAAGCCTGGCTTTCAGAAGTGCTTAGTGTACCACAGCTCCTTTGCAAACTCAGATGCAGCAGTGTCTGGCCATGGTGAGCAAGAAGCCACACAGAAAAAAAAAACATGGACAGAGCTCTGGGGTTTTTAAAACCATCTGCTTGGCTGAAGAGCAGTATTGCTGGACATGCCAAGACCTGTTAATTTATCTTTTCATCTGTTAAAGCAATAGCAAACCCAGAAAGAGTTGGCTCTTTTAAATTGCTAGTCACTAATTTTTCACCTAGGCTGGGCACTAACCCCACTACCAACCACTTCACCCACTGCAAGAGTGATGCAGTTCGAGTGCACTATTGTCACCAGTGATCTGCAGTGACAGCAACACCCACCACCGGCATGTACTCTTTGCTGCTCAAAGGGTTCGTTTCTAGGATGCAATCTCAACCAGTGGATATGTTGGCTTTAATAATGAACTTCTGTCTTGTTCCCCACCCTTTCCTAGCCCCCCCACCTCCAGGAGAGCTGTAGTCTTGCAGACTGAAAAGGTTCTTGGTGGAAGACAAGTGGGGTAGAAAAGATACATGGAGTAAAACTAAGAGAAACCGAGCAGTGAGAAAATCCTGGAATGTGGGTTTTGTGTTTTTTAAAAAATCTTATCCTTTGGTATGATTTTAGACTTCATGATTTAAGTTTATACTCCTACATCTCAAGAGTACAGAAACATAAGCAAAGTAAGAGCTATTTGGACTCTCTTTTCTTCAGGAACCTTGAATATAGTCTTTTCTGTTTCTTCAGAGACAAATAAACCTTTAAACCTACCCTTTTCTGGGGTTTTCACTGGAAATGCTTGGCCTAAGTCTAAATAAAAACAGAGCCCCTTGATGATCATCTGTGTGACCATCTCCCCACATCTCCTTAACTGGCACCAGGAGACCTAGGGGTGCGGTTGTGAAGTGCGGCTCCACGGTGGCGGCCATGTGAGGCCCGAAAACCTGAGGGGTAGGAAGAACAGCATGGAACATTTTACAATAGAGATGGGCATAAAATCTTTAAATAGGTTCAGGGTTTGATTCTTTCTTTTTTTCTGTGAAACTTTTTAATGGCTTTGTTCACTGAAATTCTAATTGTGTTAGCAGCTTTTTCCACGGTGAATTTGTCACGCATCAGTTGAAGATATGTTTAGAGGTTGTTTATGGGACTGAAAGGGTTAAAGAAGGTGAACTACTGGTTCACATAGTTTAACTCTCTGAATAACACTTTGTGTCCCTAAGAAATGTTTTGTTTTGGTTTTTTGGTTGGGGGTGTGTTTTTTTTTTTTTTTTTTTTTTTTTTTTTGTTTTTTTATATANTTTTTTTTTTTTTAGTTTTTTTCAGTATAAAGGTGATAATATGGTAAGGATCACAACTCTGAGCATTTAAATGATATGAAGGGTCACAGTTGAAGGAGATGCCAGAGCTTTAGTTGGGTCCTTCTCTGAGCAGACATTATTGTGCTGGTTTGAATTATACTGTCACATATGTTGGTCATCCCTTTGTTTAATTCCAGGTCCTTGTTCCAAAATGTGCAGCTGAGAGATTCCTGAAGGCGAATGCATAGCAGCAAGATTTCATTCAAAACATAAGTTGCATAAAATTATATGTAAGTGAAATAGATTTTTATAATGAAGTGTTTGGAGAAACTTCATTAGAAAGTATTACCTAACTTAGGGAAAGCCTGTAATGGCCTAAGGGAGGAATAGGACACACCTGGAAAACATGGCTTCAATTCTTTTCCCAGCAAACTGGTGATGAGGTTCTCCTCCTTTGTTACATCCTACACTGAAGTTGTATGTTGGATGAACATTACCAGTGAGGTATACTGATCTCTAGTTATCTCCCTAGTATAAAGATACAGCAAACATATTCCTTAGCATCTGCTATATCTTAAATCCATGAGGATACACTAACTGGAAGCCACCAATGTTAATGTTTCATCAGGAAAGTTGGTACCTGCAAGTGTTTCTGAAAAGCTTCCTCAGTGACAGTGCAAGTGCAAGTCAGTGCAAACAAGTCTGCAGGGGGAGACAGCTTTCACAGATTCATAGAATGGTTTGGGCTGGAAGGGACCTCAAAGATCAGCCAGTTCCAACTCCCTGCCATAGGCAGGGACACCTCCCACTAGACCAGGTTGCTCATGACCACATCCAAATGGCCTTGAACATCTCCAGGGAGGGAGCAGCCACAACCTCGCTGGGCAGCCTGTGCCAGTGGCTCAACACCCTCACTGTAGAGAATGTTTTCCTCTCATAAAGCTTCAATCCATTCCACTTCACTCTATCACTGTGAACCCTTGTTAATACCTTTCCTAACTTTTTGGTAGGCCATTTTCATGTACTGGAAAGTGGCTCTAAGTTCTCCCCAGAGCCACCTTTTCAGGGTGAACAACCCCAAGTTTTTCCAACCTGTTCCCATAGGGGAGATGCTCCAACTCTCCGTTCATCTCCTCTGGTCCCACTCCAGCAGTTCCATGTCCCTGTTACACTGGGGGTACCAGATCTAGGTGCAGTAGTGAGCAGTCATTCTTCACTCATTTTTTAAAATAACTAAATTCAGTTTGAGGACAGTAGTGTAAAACAATTATTTATTTTAGTAAATGTAAGGCCAAGGGCATGAAAAGGCATTGACAGACACCATTTTTATTCTGTCTTGCCTTTTTTCCCCCCGGTACCCTCTTTTTTGGACCTTATTGAAAGATACACAGTGTATGCATACTGTATATAAATATGTCTCCAAGATATCAAAGAGCCTGGGGCTGCTACTTGGGTAATCTGCAAGGTTATACCGAGCAGAACGTAGCAGGCAGATGCCAGACACTTGACCCCGAAAGGCAGTCACAGGCCGTGCCATGTTTAAAGGCGGCTCGCGGCGTGTTCGCAGCCAGCCTGCAGCCGAACAAATGCGCATTGTTGTTGCAATTGAAACCACATGCTCAGAAACATAACATAGGTGCAACTTGCTTGGGAATGTGTGGACACTTGGAAACGGCACTCTGTTTTTTTATTTATGTTATGTCTGTGCGTCTCAGGGCTCCCTGACTCTGTTTTCATAGCGAAACTCAGACAGATCAGACAGGTAGGATTGATGGAGCTGGGCACTGACAGACCAGCTCTGTTCCAGCAGCAGTGACTGTGGAAGAGTTGGATCCCGACCCTCTTAGCCAGTCCTCCAAGAGTAAGATTTCAGTTACTGTAACTGGTCGCCAAGGACTATTTTATTTTAGCCCATGTCTAAACTGAGCTCACCTGTGGGGTTAAACCGCAGCTTGCTGAGCCAAGCATAGCTGAATGCAAACTCGTTTCACTGTCTGTTTGTTGGAAAATTCAACCACCTACAGTTGTAGGAACAATTTCCACCAAACTAAACTCTTCAAGCTTCATTGCATTTCAAGCACTGCATGCTGCAGCTTCTCAGCTTCCAGTGAGAGCATCGGTGCCTCATTTCTTACAAAATTATATGAAAAGAAGTTAGAGATAGGTTGAATTATCTCTTTGGGATAAAGAAGATGAAAAGATGGATTTAATGCTTTGACTGTTTTCTACTCTGTAAACCATGAAGACTTTTGAGTGGTCTCAACTTCTGTTTACTTGGGATGCTTCCAGTTGCTGATGTATTTTAAGTCCATTAAGTTTTCCTATTGACTGTTGTGCAATGACAACCAAATGGGCATGCTGCTGAATTAATTTTTTTTTTTCTATCCAGAAAACCACTTTTTTTTTTCCTTTAGGCATGATGTAACCACAATAGTGGTTATGATCATTGTGATGGGGAATAGACTGAGGAGGTTCTTCTTAAGGTTATGGTTGGGCAGTGTATGTGACAAGTCAAGCAGGAAAGAAAGCATGAAGGCAGCAACATTTGTGCTGGTGATTTCCTTGACATAAATTTCAATGTTGGAGCTGCCCATGGTGTGGCCTAACAGCAGGCAGGGCGAAGAGTCCCTGACATGTACAGTCTTCTGACTGGGGCAACTACAGAGTTTTCTCTGTACAGTCAGTTTTCTGAGTGCTTTTGCCATCATACAATGTTGTTAAAGGAGTTAGAGTGGCTGGATAGCAGCACTGACGGTTGACTGGAAACAAGCAAGCTGCCCTGTCACCACACAATGCAGAGTTTATAGATGTCTAGCCACTCAGATGAACAACAGCTTTTGTGTGCCTGACCCTCCTTGCCCTTCCACAGCTGTGCCAGCCCACTGCTTATGAAGCTTATTTGACCCATAACTCTGCACTGGCATTGTCCAGTCTTTCTCATTCATCACATCCAGAGAGAGGCTGAAGGGAGCTTTGTCTGAGTTCTGACCAGATTGAGGTGAATCTGAAGTTTCAGTGTGTTGAAAAGTCTTGGGATTTGGTTTTAGTCATCATGCTGCTAGAACCATCAATGTGCTTCTCCCTGGGTAGGATACAGACAGTGTTTTTAAAACTGGTAGCAATTACAGAGCACGGACGGAAGCAATTCTTCTTTGCTTGCACCCCAGTCTAAGCTGAGAAGAGAGCTTTTTCTTCTTGAAAGGTGAAACATAAGTGTTACTCCTTTTTAGTATTGTTAAGAGGCCACAAAATGAAGAACAGAAAACACTGTTGTTTTTCTTTTTTTTTTTTTTTCTGTGCTACAAGGACAAAGTCTCCTGCAAATAGAAATAT
>VWYK01037029.1:0-10982 GCA_013399775.1 Semnornis frantzii | reverse complement strand
TCCAAAATACTCATTTTTTTCTAACTCAGAGGCAAAGTCATTCTTTTGTGAAGCAGGAACATCTCTGCTTTTTTGGTCATTTGAGACAAGAGACATCAGAAACTGTGGTGTTTAATACAGCCATTTGAATGTGGATCCTCACTTGTGGTGCTTATCTGGCCATGCTTACTTAGATTCAAAGTAATTGAATCCATGATTTCTCACGTACTTTGTGACCTTCTGGCATAAAGATGCATTAACCATCTCTATCTGCAATACAACAGAATAAGAAGGGACCAGCCAAGTAAAT
Source organism: Semnornis frantzii (assembly GCA_013399775.1). NCBI lineage: Eukaryota > Metazoa > Chordata > Aves > Piciformes > Ramphastidae > Semnornis > Semnornis frantzii. Next base: position 10,693 of record VWYK01037029.1, on the reverse strand, counting down.
GCATGCAAGGCACAAGGAAAGGGGAGCAAGGACAGGAGGAGACTGTGTTAATACATTGTTCATTAAGGGAAATAATGACTAATGGTATCATCCCACCTAGGAGTTATGGGTGTTGTGTGGATTATCAGAAGATGTCTGAAAAAGGCCATGATTTGTGAAGGGCTCATCTCAGCTATTCAAAGCTGTAATGTTCTGTTCAGTGCTGCAATCTGAGAGCTGATAGTGATTTAGTGTTTCCATTTTTTTACTTTCCTGGTAGGTGGGAAATGATCTTGAATTCATGCAAGTTGTATCACATTTAATTTCCTAGACTGTTCTAAAAACTTGGAAAAAAAATTAAGTATTTCTTTTGGTAAATAATACTTCAGTCAATATCTAGACAGACCTGACTAGGCTTTAACACTTTCAACTTTTTGAAGAGCATTTTGAGGGAGGGAAGGACTTATCATTACTGCCTTAAATTTTCCATTTGTGACTGAAAATAGTTTTATGAGACAATGGAATGAAAGATCAGGTACTGACTTGTTAGTTTGGTTATACCTCATACGAAAAAATAATGAAAATTTACACCACTAGACACAGTCTGGGATTTTTTGGACAAAACTGATGGTGATGAGAGAGAATCAGAGACTCCTGGAAATCCATTGAATATTTGGATGCCTTACCATTTTCCACAAAACCCAATCTATTCCCAGGGATGACACATCCAGACTTCTTTGAAATCCTGTCCTAAGAACTTCACAAAACAGGTAGATGCTTACATACTTTTATAGTAAGTACATGATCAACTGGGCAGGAATAGGAGGTTTGTAGCTGGAGGGGACCCTGCCAATCAGTACAAAATGCTGGAAGATGTCACGATGTGAAATTATGTCTCCAAAGACTGGGCACCAAGTAGACCATGCAGTTAAAGTACCTCTGTGAAGCTGATTCATGATTGAATTTTCCAGTTACCTCCCTGCCTGTACTTGGGTTTACGAGACCTCATCCCTGCTATTTCCTGTTTCTCTTCCTAGAAGATCTGTCTGGGACAACATAGGATTACATACATCTTTATGTGCTTCTGAATACTTGTGTGTTTCTGAATATGCAGAAATATGCCACCTGCCTCACTTCCTGGATCATAATGCAGTGGAGCACAGTATGCAGTCAGTTTGATGCTTTTCACCTGGGAAGTGATATATCTGGATCTATCTACCCTCTCAGCATTTACAGCTTCAACACACCCCCCGCCCCCTGCCCTGTCTTACCTTCCAACCAACAGGCTATGCTCTATACCATGCAACAGAGATGAGCCACAGAAAAATCAAGAGAGACAAACTTGTCCTCGATGCTGCCTTATGCCAGATGGACCAAGATGTCATGTATTAACTCTCCTTGCACTAAAGAGCTATTCAAATTCATACAGGGAGCGTTCCAGGTGGGATAGCACCCAGGCAGCCCTAACAAGATCAAATACATATATAGTCAGCTCTCTAGTCAGGATAGCCCTCAGATAGACCCACCAAGTAGATTTCCCCAAAGTCAAGGTCTTCAAGTCTGTAGCTATAGGGAAGGAGTGATGCCAAAACTTCCAGGCAGTCTCTTCTGGAGCCAAGAGCCTGGAAGAGTAGAGATAATCTGGGCTCAGCTCCCAGGTCCACAGCAGGGAGCCTGGAAGCTCAAAGCAGCCCAGCAAGAGCCGGAGTTCTCCAAGCATGCTTGCTCTTTGCTGCAAGGCTGCAACTCAGAACCTGGGCATGAAGTACAGTCTCAAAGCATGGGGAAACTGAGTCCAAATGCAAGCTGTCCTGTTCTGGACCTAGCTGTACCACTGCATGAATTAGGGAGCAGGATGCTAGCAGGACAATGACAGTAGTAGCACTTTCTTGCCTGTTTCTAAATGAACTGATGTAGCACTCTAAAGATCAAATTGTGGGCTAGGTTCTTTACCAGTGCACATGAGTTCAGATCCACTACCTTTTGATGTGATTTCCCCAAAGCAAGCTATTCACGAATGTGCACAAAATCTGTCAGTTAAATTATTCACAACTACAGCCCCTGCTTTATTAGACTGTTAAAAAAAAAATAATCAATTTTGATAATCACAAATTCAAATAACTTCATTGGAAAATGATATGTAAACAGTTCTAATTGGTCTTAATTAGATCCAGGAGGAAAGCCAGGCACTGATTTCCCCTCTTGGAGCTCTGATGCCATGCTGGCCACTGTGCAATGGTTATAGGAGTCAGAGATGCAGCATGCTGGGTTTTTTTTCAGAGATCTCTGTCAGCAGAGGAGATAGATGCCTTCTGGACTAACACCCACTGAACTCTGACACACACACGCACAGAGGAATGTTTATTCACTTGTCTATGTCTCTGTTGCTAAGTGGATGTGTTCACACTCTCTCCACTTGTTTGATTAAATCTGACATGTTGTTGTGCAGCACAGCACATGCTGCAAAACATGGATTTCCTAGTCTGCTCTGCCTCTCATTTAACTCTAAGTGAATATGGTAACTCTTCCATTCCCTCAGCAAGCAGGAGTTAATAGTAGTGAATGATACAAGTTGTGACTGACCAGGCAGTGCAGACTTTCTCTAGCGATTTTCTGTTTAGAAGTTTTCCCTTCCCATTCTTTGACAGATTGCAATGAAAAATTACATCTTTAATTGAAACGTGGGATCCACCAGCAGAAAAGAAATTAAATCTTGTGGAACAGACACAACAGTGGGAGGCAGGAGATGTTAGTTCAGATTCTGGGTCTCCTACAACCTGCCTGTATGATCCCTAGCAATTCATCTGATACCCCTGTGCTTCTGTTCGCCTGGTAAATTAAAAAATCAAATTGCAGACTTCCTTCCTCTTTTGAATTTATTTAGACTGGAAGAGATTTTGGAGCAGCCAGTGTCTCCTATTACATGTAGATACAGGGCTTTCCCCAGCAGGTTGCTAACTCAGAGAAGATTCCTAAATGCTACTGTAATAATGAATCAAACTCCCTTACCAGGTTATTGTAGACAATAAGTAAGGGCAAGACAGACCTTTACTGCAATCTGCAATCTTCTTGAAGATATAAAAATCAGAGCAGACTAGGACAAGAATGTCAATTCATCTCCCTGCAGAAAGGCAATTATCCAGTTCCCTATCGAGTTTTTGAGAATTAAACATAAATCTCTGTTACAGAGCTGTTACTAACTCATATATTTTTTGTATTTCAAAACAAAAAAGCCCAAACACTTCACCCATGTTCCCAGCAAATTTAGAATGATAGAGTCCAGTGCTTTTTCCTGATCCTTCCACAAGTTCATTGAGAACTATTTATACATTCTAAATTCAGTCAATGTCAGCTAATTTTTGATTAAGAAAATGCTTGTGTATCAGCCATGGGGCTATTATTCTCCTATTTCTGGTTAAAATAAATGCAGTTTAAATATGTGTATATTACGTGCATATGTTAATACCTGTGTATACATATACTGACAGATATATTCTGCAACTTTAAAATGCAAATATTTATCAAGCACACTAAATATTGTAAATGAGTACAACCCTAGCACTCTTTCCAAAGACATGAATGACCCTCACAGAATGATATACACGAGTCTTGCCTGTATCTTTAGGCTTCTCCTGTATATTAATTTCCTGAATAGGACATCATCTCTGTCAGTCATAAGGCATCTTTTAGACTGCTAGGTTCCGCTATGCATATAGCTATAATGTGGTCAGGTGCTATGAATTTTTTAGGTACCATTCAGGGGACATTTTATATGCATATTTCATGAGAGGAGGGGGTGGGAATAATATTTTTGGCAGACACTTGCCTGGATATGAATGAGGTTCAGAAGAAGATGGCTTTTCATATAAGTAGCAACTCCACTCAATTTAAACCATGGCACTTGGGAAGCATTTAAAACAGAGACCTGGAATGGAGCTGCACTGTAAGCAGTGCAGAACAAACTGCCCATAGTTTGTGTATGTGTCTGTGTTTGTGTGTATACATCTGCAGATGCTCAAGGTCAAACACACAGAGCTAGCCATTTGGGGACTGAAACTATGAGGCAGTTTGCTGAGACAACTCTCTGTTCAGAGCTGCTGACCTCTGAGAGGTTGCTCGATTCTATAAGTGGTCCTTGGGGCGAATGGTGGGATCCAAGTGACTGCAGTAGCTCCAGCGACGAGACACATCTGAGGAACTCAGGCAGCAGATGTAGAGAAAATAATAGTGCAAAGTGCTTGGGGATTAAAGTGTAAAACCAGTTACCCTTTTACAGCTGTTCAGAACTTAATACACTGAGACATACTCCTTCCCAATGAGCTACAAATCTCTGAGCCTTACAAACGGTTCACACAGAGCTACATGCTCAGGCATAGCTGCAATAATGCATCCATGTCTAGAGCCAACACCTAGTCAGCAAAATTGTGTGGAAAAAAAATAATCACAGAATAGGCTCAATAATCAGTGATATCACTTACCTGGTGCATGACACTGAGCGGGCAAGACTTTGAGATGAAAGAATACTTGTCTTCTTCAAATAGGCAGCAGAAATGAGACATGTGGAGATGAACACACATTTAATCAAAAAAAGTGGAGGGAATGACTCCTCAGCATGCTGCAAGGCTGCAGGAATCTTCATAAATCAGGTGCACTTGATTTCCATCAGGGTCCTGTCCAGACACCTTCCCATCTTGCCCTCCTCATTTGGCTTTTGGCTCAGTCCTGAGTAGACTCACCCTTGGTTTTTACACCATTTACTACAGAGTCAAAAGATGAAAAGAAATAAAAAATCTTAGCAGACTAAATACATTATGAGCAGATTTTGGAAATAAGTCATCTGAACAGGCTTCCAAGAGGAACCTGTGATTGTTCTGCCTAACTTTTGGCATACAGTGGAGCTACGAACAATGAATAGTGCAATCATTCCTCTATAAAGAGACAAGCAATAGCAGAGGAGATATATCTCTTAACTGGAGTGGAGATTTTCTCTGTCTTAATTAGCTACAGTGGAACATTTCTGTCTTTCTATGATCACTGCTCATTTTAACCTTCTTGAACACCAGTCTTGCAAGAAAATACATCTTGGATGCTCTGGATGCTCTCTTGAGATTTTCTTCTCCAACGTTTGGATTTATTTTCACCTTTTCTCCAATCATCACCCTTACTTCATTATTGGTCTGGATCCAACCTAACTCTTTAACTCTGTTTGGTCAAATCCGGTTTAACCTTTCTTATCAAATTCAGCTGTAATTTCTGTGTGGGACAGTAGTGGTTTAGCAAATCTACATTGTCTGATTGATTTCACAAAAATAATTGGGGATTTAAAACTCTCTCTTAGTAGATGGTCAATGTCGACACTTTAGGTCAGCCAAATATCCTTATTTTGTGAAATAGTTTTTCCTAAATTCACTCTCTAATGATAATGAAAACAAGTTCATGAGCAGAGAATAGATAAGTGTACCATTAAAAATGGACTGCCAAGATTAGTCCTGCACCATTCCAGCTTGCTGGTAAACTCTCCCAGCAGTGTTCTCCAGGAGCAGTCAGAAAACAGAAAGCATCTGCATTAGGACCAGTGAGTTATGCCTGCATCCAATCCTGGCCCCTATCCTGCTGAGAAAAGGGACTTGTCTTCACCAATTTCATGATGTCACCATTAGAAGAGTGGGAAGCAATATTTCCATGAATAATGACATACCACAAAGGGCAATCAGTGCCCAGAACAATGTCCTTGATCATAGTCCAGCCAAGCAACCTAAAGAGTTCTTCTCCTCATTGCATAGGAAAACGAGTTATTGATTTACACATCATTACAGAGGGTAGTTCTTAATCATAATTAGGCCACTGTGAAAAGTCAAAGCATTCAAATCATGTGAGGGCTTTCACCATTGCAATCTGGTATCCATATGTTCAACGGCAACTTGAGCAGACTGCTTCAATTTTTCAAATTTTTTTTTTTTCCTCTGAAGACTCAATATCATTTACCCTTTTAAATATGTCATTTGTGTGTTTTTGGATACACAGCCCCATATTGCCTTTCACAGGGCTAAGTTAAAACACAGCACTATTTTGTGCACTGTACAATGAGAAATCCTCTCTTGAAGAGAAACAAAACATGACAATCACCATTGTGTTGTGAGATATTCCCACAAATTCACATATTTTGCTCTGAAAATAGGTTGTTTCAGATCCTGATCAAGTTTCTTAAGTAAATTCTGAATAAAAGTATGAGTAGCCAGAAATACTTTTAGCTGATTGCTAATCTAGAGCTCTGAATACATCCGTCAGATATTTACGGATGTCATTCAAATATTTCTAGCTGAAAAATTTAAAACTTATGCTCATCTTGGATTTGGTTAGGAAAATTTAAAAAGAGCTTTCTAACTGCAGTTTTCTTCTTGAAAGCAGTTTCAAGGCATTTGGCTTTCAGCAGTGGAGATCAGTGCCTATTTGTGATGGTTACCTGCTCCCCTTGCACCGCCCCCCCCCCCAGACTAAACTCAGTTGGCTGGAAGTTAAGGAAGATATATTTATAGCTTAGCACAATTTACAAGCATATGTATACACAATATACACAGATATTTACAGTTATACACAAGTTAAAGGTAATAGAGAAACACAAAATCCCTCCTTAGAGAGTCACACTGCTCAGGAGGCTCCGGATCAACCTCCTTTCCCTTCCCTCTCTTTCCCTTCATTTGCTCCCCTAAGAAATACTCAGATCAATCCCTGTATATCTCACATGATAAACCTGCAGAGATGTGAGGTGACATGTCAAAAGGACAACAAGGAGGTTAGAGGGAAAAGGTTAGATTGGGTTAAAGAGTTAAGGCAGGAGCAACCACACAGACCACCAGAGAGAAGTCAGAACTAACTGAGAAGTGTGTGAGAAGTGAGTACTTTGTCTATATTTTGACTAGCTGCATTTCTCAGCAGAAGAATGAAGGATATAACCCACTGTTACTTTTTTCTTCTCACAGCTAAGGATTTAATTTCTCTCAGTAAAATATTCCAATTAGCCTCAAACCAGCACACTATTCCTTCTCATCAAGGAAAAGGAGCTGTATGAGTGAAAGAGTGATGGGGACTCAAGCACAGACTTCTTGACCTGGAGTATATTTACTCTAAAAAAAGCAGGCAAAGTTTTTAAATTTTCAGATGACCAAGATCTGAAACCATCTTACAGTGAGAAGAGTAGCAAAATATCCTGGTGGTTTTAAGGGGAAGGATAATCATTTTAGGAAAGGGTTGAGACTCTTCCTGTATGACATTATGACACCAAGTTAGGAGCAGGTGTCGATCTGTTGGAAGGAAGGAGGGCCCTGCAGAGGGACCTCGATAGGCTGGATGGGTGGGCAGAGGCCAACAGGATCATATCAAAGAAGGCTAAGTGCAGAGTTCTGCCCTTTGGCCACAACACCAAGCAGTGCTACAGGCTAGGGACAGAGTGGCTGGAGAGCAGCCAGGNTGCAGGCCATGAGAATGGAGGACCTCCTCCAGGTCATTTGCCCTCTCAACCTAAAGTACTGTCAAAAATAGGCTTCAAAAAATCACTTCCTAGGTGTGCCAGTGTTTTTCCACTATTTACAAAGTCAGCCTAGTGCGACTGGGTTAGATGGACAGAGCTACACCATAGGAGTTAGATGATATGAACCCTGTCAATATGGCAATATTCGATTTCTTTCAGACATGTAAACTTTTTTAACCAAATCTAAAGCTTGAAAAAAACCAGCTTTTGACTCAGATATGAAATACAAAGTAGCACTGAACATGTATTACATGTATCACATGTATTACAGAAGAAAACATGTCTTAGCTTGCCTGAAAATCACTGGAATACATCAAATTAATCCATTTTGCTTTGAGTCTTTCTGCCCTAAGTTTCTTCATCTTCTGGATACCTTCCTGGATATCCTGCAGTGCGCACACCCCAAGTCTCTTGCTTGCAGCACTAGCCAGCTCTCCCGTAGCACCACATCCCTCAGTGAATCGAGTAGGAAGCAGGAAAACAAGTGAGCTATATGAGCAATGCTGAAATAAGTTCATTGAAAGGATAAGAAAATAGAGACCATTAATTTATGCCAACCTATAAGCTAGGACATTTTTTTAAAACTAGAAATGCCAAATGGGATGAGATCAGGGACATATAGTTTCAAAGAAAGAGATTATTTTATTTCTTCTCTGATCCAAAGCATTTATTAACGATAAAGGGTAGAGTATCAAAGCATCGCAGACTCCATTTGAATGGGCAAAATATTAAAAATTTACCATGTTCACCATCAGTTCCCTAGAAGCTAGGACTGGGAAGTTTTAGGACTATGAGCTCTTAGGACCACTGAAACACTGTTGAGCCCTGAACTAGTCTTAAAACAACTCCTTTAGTAGAATTTGTGACTCGCTCTGCATAGAGAGTTATGCTACATAACATCTCATTTTCACATATCCATCTTTTTGTGTTGATGAACTTTATGACAGGATCTGGCGAAAAAAATGGTGCTCAACATAACCATACAAAATTTTATATTAATGGTGATGCCAGCTCAGAGGATGTCTGCATAGTTCTTCAGATCATGTGTTTTTCCGCGAGACTCTTTACAGCAGTTTGGCATGACAGGATTTTGAAACACATATTAGAAGTGCCAAGTTTCTCATAAGGCCTCAATCTTTGTCTGAAAAGACAAAGCTGAAAATGCTTTGTTCTCCTGAAGTATCTCATCATTTAACATTAACCTACACTCCAGTACAGATAATTGAATTGAGTTTCTGATTTCTCATGTGAAGCCCAAGCAACCCATGGAAGTACAAGAACCTGCTCCTGTATTTTCATAATGAATTACATTTGTTAAGCCTAATTTAGCAAATGAATTGTTTTGATATGATTTAGGACAAAATTTTCTACTTTCTTCTGAAATTTTACCTTAACCCTGTCATGTCCAAATGATCCACAGAGAGTAGAGAAGTTAAAATGAAGGATGTCAGAATTCGCTTCTCCTCTGGCTTCTAAACCTCTGCAAAACCAAGAACCATTCCACACGGCAGCATCTCCTCTCTACCCCCATCCTGAAATACTATGAATAAGAACTACAGTTCTCTGTTCGCTCAGGAATGCCAGATATGAAACCACAATCGAGCTTCAATCTCTTCAGCACAGTGAGCTCCACATGCCAATCTACATGTTTGTTGAAAAAAATTACTCTGCTGGAATAAGTTTCTATTATAAGCTCTTACTGTATACAGTTTTCGGAGTTAATATATAATTCCTGCACCAGAGCCCAGCATCTTTTCTGTTTTACAACTGCACATAAATAAAACTGCCTTCCATCTAAAAAAAATAAATATTCACAATGTCTGTTCAGTTTGCCTTCTTGCAGCATCTCTCCCTCTGCCCAAATATAATCACACTTTCTAACCTAAATCACTTATGGGGGGAGACCCAAACAAATGTCACATTCATAAACTCGGATGACAGCTACCCTGAGCCATAGGAATGGCATGGAATTTATTGGAGCCATTAGCGCAGTACAAAGCAAGGGCAGTAAACAGCAACTTCCAAGAGAGGCAAAGTTATTTGGAGTGGTTCTAACATACAAAAGGCAGAGACATTGATAGCTGTAGCAATTATTACTTCCTTCCCCCACACCCTTTTCCTTTTTACAGTTTGGCCAAATGAGTTTCTCTGCAGATGCTGGAAGCACTGGACTTGAATGAAAATGATGGTGAGTTCTGTGGCCACTCTCAGGTTTTCAGTACAAGCATGAAAAATTTCTTGCTTCTCATCACTGTGGATTTCACGAGGACAGCTGTCCTAATTTGAGCTAGAACAGAACTAATTCTCTGATTCCAATTCTGTTCAATGTATTTACTTTTCAGCTTAGTCTTTTCTCAGTGATGGCACTTCCTGAAGTTAATGGCATATTTTTGCAGGCAGAGTCTTGTTTCTACAAGTGATAATGCCTGAAGTTTCCAGTTAGTACCAAGGATCGGAGTGCAGAAACGCTCTTGCTTATACTTGTTCCTATAAAAATGAAGGTCACTGCTAAGTCTTGTGTGCCACCTTGGAGGTGCGGTCAGTAAAAGTATCACATCTGTGGAGAGAAGTGGACAGGACAAGTGACCCTAAATAATCCAACAACATATTCCATTCCATATGCGTCACCCTGAGTATACAGTTGTGAATCATATCTTGAGGATCAAGGTTCCTCTTTAATAGGTGGCATCCAAGAAGGACTCTGTCCATTATACCTTCGAATCCAGTTCCAGAATCCAGCTAATGAATCCGGTTCCCATCTACCACTGAGCGCAGCCTGGAAATTTCCCAAGGCCTGGCCACAGCATCCATGGTGGCAATGACATCATTGCCAGAAGAGGCCTTGGATTTGATATTAGTTTCATATATATTTGAATATATTTAATTTTATTCTTAATGTTTTCATTAAAACTGGTTTAGGTTTTTTTTCCAGCTTGTAAGTCACTCTCCTTTACTCCTTTTCTCCTACCTTTGGGAGGGGAGAATGATTAATAGCATCTGTCACTTGTCTAGTGGGCAGCCCAGTTGTAACTCTTGACAATAGTATTTGACCCAATAATATATTCACTGGGTCTTGGGTTCTTGAAACTGGTGAAGCAGGTTGTCTGATGAACTGATTGGTGAGCTAATCTTTGTGTGAAACAAATAGGAAAAGGGTCAAATTCCAATTTTTTTTTTTTTTCTTAA
>VWYK01037026.1:637-15994 GCA_013399775.1 Semnornis frantzii | reverse complement strand
TGTGTATTGTATCAATAAACAAATTAACATTCAACAAAAATTATTAATTCAATACACATCATTCCCTGGTATTCTTTATTTTTATCACTATTTTGTATTTAAAATAACCTTTCTGTCCATTTGAGACAGCATCTCATTGCTGTTTACTTCTTGATGTATGTTTTTTGTGTTTGTTAACATTTCATTCTAAGTCATAGATAATCATTGAACCATAGTAAACTGGATACCTTCTTCAGTTTTCTTACTCCATATTGAGATGTAAGCTGCAGGACTGCTCTTCATTTCTGTCAGCTTCTTCACAGAGTAGTCCCCTTCACTGCTTTTGGTACTTACATGCTTTTGGTACTTACAGTATGATCTGTGGTTGTTCATAGGACAGTTTTTTACCCTGAATGTTTCTTGTAGCTATCCACAGGATAAGCGACCTGTCCATGTTGATCGAGCCAGATTATTCAGGTATAAGCATTTTTTTCTATTCTCTGACTTTTGTCTACATAAATCTGGTATAGATGTATAGCACAACTACACAATGCAAGCGCTTGTGAGTTTAGGGATGTGGTGGTGTCTACACTTCAGTAATTTTGAGAGGGACCTGCCCCACTTGAAATTAGTGAATGACCTTAGTTTAGCATGTATGTGTAACATTCCCCTTATTTTTTTTCTGTTTTACAATAACATGCATACTGGGCTGTGGGTGGTGAATCATTCACAAGCCATTTCTCTGAATTTGTTTTCCTGGTGCTAGCAAAACATCTGACAGTTTCACACAATTAACCCCAAGGGAGAGAATTCCACTTTGTGTGCACTTCTGATAGTCTGATAGGCATATTTGAAAAGTCAATTAATTTTATTCATAGGTGGTCTCGAGTGAATGAAAATCTGTTTGCAACCACTGGATATCCAGGAAAGACATCTAGTCAGCTGCTGGTTCATCATTTAGGACATCCCCAGGTAAATTTTTAAGCTCAGGTTTTAACTGAAATTGCATTTGTTCTCTTTAAATCAGGATCACAAACAGTTAAAAGTTGTGACATCTAGAAATGCTGTTTCGTCTACCAATTTTATTTCAGTTTCTGTCATCCATATTAAGGAAAAAAAAAATCACACTACACTTAACCTGCTTGATACATACGTTTTATTTTGCTTTGCCTTACTGTGGCAAAGGGGAAGAAAAACACATTTACCCTGCTTTTTTTTTTTTTTTAATACATTTTTCACTATTTCTGATTCTAAACAAGCTAAAATCAGATGGTTACGAGTTTGAACCAATTATATTTTAAGTCATTGATGAAAATACATCTCAAGACAATGAATGCACAGCACAGGAAATATTTTGGGTTTCCTGGAGCTAGTCTACATTTTTAATGCTTACAGTAAAATTATTAGCTCCAAACTCAGCAATGACAAGTATGCTGAAAAAAACAGGAGGTATTTTCATTAAAAAAGCTTTCCAAGATTGAAAGTATGCCTTTAAAATAATAATAATTTTAATAATGAGAAGTGTTGAAACATTGAATATTTTGTTTTATCTTACCTAAATGTACTAAGTAGCTATTGGAACTAAGTAGCAGATAATTTTTTTTGTTGTGTTTTACCTGTATTTGCTAAGGAGTACTGAACTTAGTGTAGTGTTTATTTGTCTATGCAACTTGGTATATGGTATATAGAAATTATATGGCACATTATATTGATATTTCTCTCTCTTTTTTTTTTTTTTTAAAGCCCATTCTTACTGGGACTGCAGCTGTAGGATCTGGTTTGACGTGGCATAGAACACTTCCTCTATGTGCAGTTGGAGGAGATCATAAAATTTTCTTCTGGGTAACAGAAATGTAAAATAAGTATTTGCCTTCAAAATGAAATTTAACAGCATATAGTGTCTCTTTTCAACTTCAAGTAAAACTAAGGAATTTAGGCTTTGTATTTATTGACAAGTAAGTAAAATATTAAACATGTTCGATTTTTAGCTTGCTATTTACAAGAGCTTTTGTAAAAGGAATTTTCATACATCTCATACTCGCTTACATCACTTAGAATAAAATACACACTTTTTAATATGGTGTTGGATGTGAAATTCAGGGGTTTTAAGTGTTTTTTTAAAAGAGATTTTTGTATCCAGCAATCTCAGTCTGGCAATGTCACACAGTTAATAACACACTTCAAATATTTCAAAGTTGTCCAAAGTACATACAGAAAGAACACCTGTAACTATATTAACTTTCCAGATCATCACTATCTTATAAGAAACAAATTAAACAATAATGTCATAAAATATTGTCTGTGAATGTATTTGCTGAATAAACTAGTTAGAATCATAGAATAGAATTATAGAATCAACCAGGTTGGAAGAGTCCTCCAAGATCATCCGGTCCAACCTATCACCCAGCCTTAGCCAGTCAACCAGACCATGGCACTACAGGCCCCATCCAGTCTTTTCTTGAACACCTCCACCACCTCCGTGGGCAGCCCATTCCAATGCCAATCACTCTCTCTGTGCAGAAATTCCTCCGAATACCCAGACTACCTCCTCTGGCACAACGTGAGACTGTGTCCCCTTGCTCTTTTGCTGGTCGCCTGAGAGAAGAGCCCAACCCCACCTGGCTATAACCTCCTTTCAGGTAGTTGTAGAGAGCAATGAGGTCACGTCTGAGCCTCCTCTTCTGCAGGCTGCACAGCCCCAGCTCCCTCAGCCTTTCCTCACAGAGCTGTACTCCAGGCCTCTCACCAGCTTCATCGCCCTTCTCTGGACACATTCCAGTAGCTCAACATCTCTCTTGAATTGAGGGGCCCAGAACTGGACACAGTACTCAAGGTGTGGGTGTGGTTAGTTGCCACTGACCATGAAGAAGTCAATGGTATAATCAGACTGATAATTTTAAGAAGTGTTATATTCTCTTAAAATGACAGAGGGAATTTCTTCAAGTGTGCCAAGCAGTATGTAGGTTTTTTTCTGTTTACAGCCTCCTACTTCTATCCTTTTATGGGAAAATCAAAGACATCTGCTTTCTAGAATATAAGCATATTTTTCTTGTCTCCATCATACAAGACCCAGAATGAATTAAAATAGGAAAAAGAGATAATTAATTTCTGCAGTATGAGTTTTGTATGCTTTTTCAAGTGAGGTAAGATATTCAGCTAGTGCAACAGCTCCTTACAGCATTGTTGCCATCCTTACTGGCAGTAATTTGATTTTTAAAATAGTCTTTTGTCTCTACTTATGCAGGGCATATAAAACCAATTTAGTATTAGGACTGGAAAAACCTTTTAAAAAGGCATATTTTATTTCTCATGATTATTTTTTTATTCTTGAAAAATTATGCTTGTCGGCTGTCAGCAAAATTCACCTAAAAGATGAATACCAAGTTCTCATAGGTTCCAATCCTGACTTAAGTGTGTGCTTAAACTGTAGAAAAAGCAAATGAGGATGTTTCAAGATACAGCACTTCATCTTATATCTATAGTTTGACCAGAGTACAGGCTTAATCGCAGAACTTTAGAGGTTAGAAGGGACCTCCAGAGATCATTGATGGGAGGTTTAATTGGCTTCACATAGCTAACAGCTTAACACAACTGAAAATCTATGTGGGTCTGAGAGAATGGGGCACTATTATCCTTTCAGATATCCTGAAACAGATTTTGTTTGTTTTTTTCCTCTCAAGTCTCAAAGCAAAGCTTTCCATACACTTAGCTATGCAGAGCACCATACTTGGTACCCATACTGACAAAAGCAGTTTGCATTAGATATGTCCAGGTGCATTTTCATGGAGATGTTTTTATTTAGAATTGCTTAATATTCACGAGGGAAGAAGGCAGAAATTATTTTGTCCTGTACTTAATTCAGAAGCCAGGATGCTTATTTTTAATAATGTTTTTTAAATACTCCTTAAAAAGTAGTTTTTAAGGACTACTTAAAACTACTTACCAAGGATTGGAAAGATCATGCCAAGTTCAAGGCTTTTCATATTACTTTTTCTCCAGTATAAAACAAGTATTTAGGATTTATTTTTTTTTTAAATGAGCAGCTAATGTTTTTAGCATGTTCCCCATGTTCTTCTGTACAGAACAAAATGATTAGTTAATCCTCTGACGTTGCCTTAGCACAGTACTTGGAAAATTGAAACCTGAAAAGCCTTTTTCAGAGAACTGCAAACCATTTCTCAATTAATTTCTGGCTTGGTTTGTTTTGTTTGTTTTTTAATGAATCTACATAACACCTGACATTTGTATTTATCAGTCTATTAACTGTCAAGGGTTGATAATTCTCTGAACCTGTTTGCTAAATCTGTGCATACTCTGACAGGCCTGTGTTATTGAGGGGATTTTTTTGTTTGCTTTTGATTTCTTCTGTAATTCGGTGGAGGGAAACATCATTGAGGTAGTATCAGTTTCATGTAGAAAGCTTTGCCAGAATACTCATTGCAAGCATGGGTTTAGAAGACTCCATGGGAAATCAAAAAAATGTTAATCCACACTCTGACCTTTTCAGCTGTTCATTGGACCACCTTAGTAAAAACAACTGTTGCCCCTATGGAGGCTCAAGTGACACCATGTCTGGAAATTTTTTGGGATCAGCTTTTTGTTTCTTTAACTTCCCTCTCAGTTGTGTAGCTATTTGAGTTCTGTGCTGATTCTAACAGAATATTGCATCTTGGGACCTGTAACAGTATAGAAGCATAGAAAATGCATAGGAACATTGTAAGTTACAGTAGTGCTTGCCAGTTTCTTTTCAGCTTGTGCAGTTTCATTTTGAAATTGACTACAGGCTCTGATTTTGTGCAATATAAAACTTAGGTAGCAGATCAGTTTCAGTGCTTTTGCATTTACTTTCAGTGCTGTTGCCCCTACTTTTTAATGCATGGTAAAAACCTTATGATTGCAAGACAGCTTTGTCTTCACTAATGAACAATACTTTGATCAGTTAACATCTTCAAAACACTAATGTTCAACTGAGCCACATTTCAGTAACTGTTAAACAGTCTTTAATCTTTCCCTCACTGAAAGGTGGAGTTCCATGTCTGTGTTTTTAAATACTTATATATAAATGTGCACATACATAGGATATAAACTGACAGACATTACATACTATACACTCTTTATTCCTTAATTTGACATTTATCATTCAGGATGAGGGGCTGGTACCAAATATATTTTCAAATCATACACACTGTAAATCTGGATATCACTCAATTATTTTTTATATATCCTCCCACTGGGGGTTTGGTCATAAATAGTTCCAGTTTAACAAACTAGTTCAGTTAAAACATTTTTACTCAAGTTTTTCACTTTTCACACCCTGCATTTCCTAATTCCAGTTGGGAGAGAAAGTGCTGTGTTGCACTTTCCTATGTAGTAGGGGTTTTTTTGCCAAATTAAAAGCAGGATGTACCAAAAAGTTCACTGAAGAGCATATTCTTGTGAAATTTCTTGTCCAGTTTAACAGTCCAGGAGCTTCAGTTAAGATTTGACAAAGCGTTTAAATTATCATATTTCTGTGGTGTTGCCAGAAAACTTGTATTATGGACAGGTAAATTAGAATAATTCTTGAATGTAAACTAGGTGGAGGCTTTTAGGTAATAGAGATGGCATTATAATTTGCTTGGATAACTTAAACAGATTAAACTAGAGAATTTAAAGTAGTTTCAACCTACTGAATTTCGTGTGCTAACATCCTGTCTTTCTTTTGGGAGGGGAGAAATTGCCAAGCACAAGTCAATACTCAAAAACATAGTATGAAACACAGGTTGTTCAATAATTCAAACAGCATGGGCAAAAAGACTTTGCTATAGTATTTTAGCAAAAGAGTAAAACCCATGTATGTATAACAGGAAGTTAGTAAACATAGAATTGTTTTGGTTGGAAAAAACCTTAAAGACCATCCAGTCCAATCATTATCTATCTGCCAAGTCTGGGGTTAAACCACATCCCTCAGCAAGCATCACATCTATGCATCTACTAAACACCTTCTGGCATGGTGATTCCTAAGTTTTGTAACCCTTTCAATGAAGAAGTTTCTTCAAATATCCAGTTCAAAACTCCTCTGGTGCAATTTGAGGCCATTTCCTCTTGTCACTTGCAAACAAAGCACCCAAGTTCTTACTCTGTAACCCTACTCACCAGGCTGTTGTTTAGACACACACTGTGGCCAGTTTGATTCAGTGTATGAACCAAGCAAAAAAGAGATTCTCTAAAGTTAGTTCTCTGCTGTTTAGACACACACTGTGGCCAGTTTGATTCAGTGTATGAACCAAGCAAAAAAGAGATTCTCTAAAGTTAGTTCTCTGCTGTTTAGACACACACTGTGGCCAGTTTGATTCAGTGTATGAACCAAGCAAAAAAGAGATTCTCTAAAGTTAGTTCTCTGCTAAGATGGCTCTTTGCACTGTCATGAGAAACGGAAAATCATATGCTGTGACAAATGGGCAGTGATAGAGATGGGAACCCTTCTTGATGATGCAACCCATNCTAAAGTTAGTTCTCTGCTAAGATGGCTCTTTGCACTGTCATGAGAAACGGAAAATCATATGCTGTGACAAATGGGCAGTGATAGAGATGGGAACCCTTCTTGATGATGCAACCCATCAGAGTGGTTCAACATACCTTTGTATTTGGGCCCTGCATCTACATGGTCTGATAAGTCTTTTGAAACTGACAGAGAAAAAAATAATAGAAGCAACTACTCCAGTATTAAAAAGCAAACAAATGGGCCCCCATCCCCCCCCCCCCCCCAAAAAAAAAAACAAAACAACCCCAAACAGGTTGGTTATTTTCCAGTTAAGGATTTTTTTCAGAGGAACACTTGCAAGGGTAGAGACTGTTCCCCCTTTTCTTTTTGCCTAGTATCACTGAGGTTTCCTTGCTTGAAAAGGAACAGCCCTAGTTATACCCTAAGCTTAGCATTCAAGTGGAAGTAGTGATAGCTATTGCTGAGTAACTACGAATGTTGGGCCACAGCTAGGCTTGCCATTACTTTCTTGCTTTTGTGTTAAGCATTGGAAGTACAGCAATCTCCAAACTCAATTGCAGCCATGCTTTTGTCTTTTTTTGGAAGATCTCTGTCATTTGGTGCTTGTTTATTTTATTGTAAGTATTCCAAGCGCAGCCCTTCACTGCTCAAATGATGCATAAAAGCACAGAAACAATTCATCCTTGCTTTTCTCATTATTACTTTGATGTCTGGCTGATGGGGAAAGTCACTTTAGCTTCACAGTCTGCGTTACCCAAGGCCTTGAAGCAGTGAAGTCCACCCCGGTCTGAGTCAATGTAACCAGGAGCAGAACTATGCTAAGGATCTCCCTCTGTTCGCGGGTGCCCCCTTCACCACTCCCAGACTTCCCAGACCTCCCCCAGCCCGGCCGGGACGATTTACCAAAGAAACCACATAGGTTTGGGGAAAAGCTGCGCATTTATACGGCAGGAGCATATGGCTACGACAGACTGGTCTGCAGAGCGCCCTGTCTCAGAGTTGATTTATAAAGAGACGGGCTGAGGCGTGGGGAGGTGGAGTAGGAACACGCGGCAGAGCAGCTTACCGACCTCGCCGCTGCCTCTCTCCCTCGGACTGCACTTCCCATGGCGCATTGCCCCGCGGGGCGAACCTGCGCCTGCGCAGCCAGGGGCAGAGCCGCGCACCCCTCTCAGGGCGCATTTTGCTTCCGGGCCGGGGTCAAGAAGTCGCGCATAGAAAGGCTGAGCCTTCCGGGGTGCGGCGGGAGGTGGCTGGGGGGCGCGGATTTGTTCCGTGTCCTGCCGCCTCAGACTCGCGGGGATGGACGAGGACGGGCTGCCTATAGTGGGCTCCGGCACTGACCTCACGAAGGTATGGACAGGGGTCGCCCAGAAGTTCGGAGCTGTCCCGCTTCCACCCTAGGCACGGCTGCGCTGGCCCTGGTGCTGGGCTAGCCCACTCTCGCCCCGCTTTTTCCGCTGCCCGCTCCCACCTGGCCGTCGCGCTCGCCCCTGAGCCCGGTCGCGGCCTTGCCGGACCGGCCGGGGCAGCCTCGGCCAGGAGGACTGGCCCTAGGTAGACATGCTGAGGGCTGCGGCCGAGTTCCCACAGCGAGCTGTGTCTCCAAGAGCACGGCGATACTGTTTTCCAGAGACACTTTGCTGCAATTCCTGTGGTAGTGTTAGATTTAAACGTTAAGGCATTTCTGCCATCGAACGGTGAAGCAAATCCCGTTCAGAACTGCTTATTCCTGTATTGTAATAATGCGAAAACGTGCTTTAGCTTTGCGTTTCAAATACAGAGCATAATGGTGAACAGTTCCAGTTGCCCCAGTGACCCACTTGTTCTCGTTGCTCGTTCATTAGTTTCTGATCAAGTGCTTAACTGTTTAACAGTGTTAGAACTACAAAATTGAAGTTAAGGAAACCCTGCCATACAGGTCCCCAGACTGAAAACTTGAGCTAACATCAACAGAGGTCTCACGAAAAAGCAGGCAGAGTGTAGTGAATGCCTACACTGACAAATGGAAGACCAAAGAAGTGGTGAAGACCAGAGAGCCACTGTATTCTGAAACTCGTTCAGGACAGCTAAAGCCTGACTGCAGTTGTTTTTACTTGTAAATCATTTTCTTTAACCAATTACAGTTCCATAGAGTAATTTCCTTTGTGAAGTTTAAGACTAAAACAGTTGTCCAAGGTAATTAAACCTGAGGCACTATAATTTTACACATAAACATGTGAATGTTCCCAATTCTAGTCTTGTATAACAGTTTAAATTAAAATGCCAGCTACCTGTCACCTTATAAGTACCAGACTTTTTTTGACAAACATCATAACCTACCTTTTAGGCTGAAAAGTACACATACATTAGATCTGACTTGAAGGACTGGCACTGAAGTGTAATTTCATGCAAATAAGAAGCATGGGTAGCCACTGAAGACTCAAGACAGCAGTTTCACTACTCTTTGGTCATAACTGAGTATTTGTATGGATGACCAAGTTTGCTTTTCCTTCTTGAGCTTCGAAGGAAAGATTCTGGTTGCCTCTTTTTTAAAAGAACAACAAAAAAAAAATCCCAACATCGATTTCAGGACCGCTTGCAATCTAATCTAAAATTATTTTCTCGAATAAGGTAACAGTCTTTCATTTATGTGGATCTTGTTGCCTCTTCTATGTATCCTGCAACTTTTCAACCATGATGTTAGCAGATTTTTAGTGAAAAAGGCTTTATATATATGTATACATGTATGCATGAAAAAATGTTTGTATTCATAGCAAGCATACTTAAGGCAGACTCTGAAATAGTTTCTTCTAAAACATTTACATTTTTTTAACAGGTTTCTGAATCCAGATGTAAGAATTGGCGGCTAATCTAGTTCTCTTATTTTTTGCAGGTTCCTGCTATACAGCAGAAAAGAACTGTAGCATTTCTAAACCAGTTTGTGGTTCACACAGTGCAATTTCTCAACCGCTTTTCTACTGTTTGTGAAGAGGTGTGTTTATTATTATTTTCCTATCTGTCAATTTATACAATGAAAAATATCCTAGAAAGAAGAACAATTCATTTCAATGTGATGCAATAATACTGGTAGCTTAGAAGAATTTATTCTTCTTTCTGTTTAAGGTTTATCTTGAGTAAGTGCTTAAGAGATTTATTTCACAGAGATATCCACATGAACTGCTGGTTATACCACACTTAAAACTATTTCCATAAACTTTTGCACTTGGCAGTCTGAACTTTTCGATACATGTAATTTGTTCTGAGAAGCCCCATCTAAAGATATTGTCTTATTTAGGAAGAAAGATGCCATATTCCTGTGGTGCTGAGTCCATTTTGACAGTCAGTACCCTCTCATTTGTATCCTGGGATACTGCATTAAAACTTGTTTCCATATTTTACTGCTTTCATTTAAAAGGGTTGTACCCTGAGCTCTGAATGTAAATAATTTTAATGCAGGGAAAAAAAGACATTTTGGTCAAGTGCAGTGTGAAGCAGTTAGTTTTAGTTTCTTATGAAAGAAAGAAAAATAAAAATATTTTGTGTAAGCATTTTTATGGTGGCCTTACTGTCAGTGGAAATACACCAGACTGACAGGATGAGAAATATCCACTGAACAGGGCAAGAGGACTCCCTCCATTGTAGAAAGTGTGTTTTCTAATGTGGCTTTGAACTTAACCTTTTTGTCATTAGCAGGTTTTTTTGTAACCGTTACCTGGTTTTAGTCAGCAAAGACTATTATGTAGCCCTAGCCAGCAGGGCTAGGGCAGCAGTCAAATCCAATTAGACTAAGCCTTGTAATCTGAGAAATTCTGTTATTTTTTAGTAAAGTATAGAGCCAGACCCATGACAAGTATAAAATTTGGCTGCCACATCAACATATGGAGCTTCAGAGAGGGGAAAAAAGAAAAAGTTGGGTTTTTTTCTAGATTTTTAAACTTAGTGTAACTTGATGCATGGGACAGTGTAGAAGTCTAGTGATGCTGTTGTCAGTTGTCCAAAACTGAGTTGTCACATGATCTCAAGATTACCTCTTTCATAGGTTCTTGCATGGAAATCAGAACACATATATTAAAGCCAACTTCAGCGTGCACCAACTCTGTGAAGTAATCTTACTAAAAATTTTTAGTTAACTAAGCATATTGTTACTCAAGACACTACATAGTTCTTTTGTTTTTATTTATGAAGTACGGAAATGGTTTTGATATGAAAAGTCCTTGCTCGAATCAACAGAAATTCAAAATTACTGATAATGCCATCCTTAACACCAAATTCTTTGCTCTTGTCTGGTCAAATTTGCCTATGAAATTATAGAACTGGCTTTTGTGCCTCTGTCTTCCTCTTTCCCCAGCTACATATCGGGCACATAGTTCCATTCATTCAGTAGGAAAAAGAAATTCCTTTTCATGAACAAAGAGCCATCTGTAAACAAGTCGGGGCGCTATCCAAAAAAGACTAACTCCTGTCAGTCTCTTTTTACTTTTTCTAGCATATTGGCAGAACTGCCATTTTCTTAGGGTGTTAAAGTTCTGCTTCAGAGCCAGGCAGAATCTTGCCAGTGTGCCAGAAAGCTGTCAGTGTGGTACATATCTGCCAGCCAGTATGCTAGCCAACTTCACTTGGACAGGTCTGGTGGAGTATGGTAGCGATTAGTTAAAAGAGTGACAGTTCTTCTAGAGTAATTTAGAGAAAAAAAAAAAAGAAGTGTCGAAATTTGATTGAGGTGCACCTGGAGCATAAAAAGCTTCTGGTTAGTTCTGGTTCGCTGTGCATTTCAACTGCATAGGACTTTCAATCACTTTTAAATACTTTCTATTTGCTGAGTTACATACACACACGCATCCCATATTTTCATCTTCCAATTTGGAAAAAACTTTGAAGAAAGATGTTTTGGTGACTGCAAGAGTACAATATGTCACCATTATCCTCTAGTTGTCCAAAATAATACCCTGTTTGCTTTGGCTTTCTTTTGTAGATAGTCTGTCTTCATTTCTGTCAGTCGTCATTTGGGAAAGCTAACTGCCTAGTCAAATGTTTAAAATTTGAATCGCTGTAGCTACTGTAATAAAAATGGATGTCATTGCTTCATCTAGTTCATAATCTTGTCATCTCATTTACACTTCGCATTCAGCAGATAGAAGGCAAAAGTGGTTTAATTTAGCTAGATTTGAACTGATTTACACATGTAAGTGGCCCGGGAGGGCATTTTCACATCTTAATTGTTTTCTGTTCTAGAAATTGTCAGCACTCTCTCTCCGTATCCAGCAAATTGAAACAACACTCAATATTTTGGATGCAAAGGTTTGTATATGCACAGCTTAGTCTTTTAACAGTGACAGCCTCTTAGATTGCATGAACTAACTTCCTTTTCATAGTCTGGGTCAAGGAAATAAGTTTTCATTGATTTGAAGGAGCTAACGCAAAATGCTTACATGGCAGTTCCTCTCTTTGCATGACTTGCCACTTACATTGTTTAACATTGAACATGTAGCTGACACAGAAAAAAGGAACCAGCATACTGGAAGTGTAGGGCTTGTCTCAAGCACTGAACAAGAAAAGAGCACTTGGATGTTGAAAGAGCAATGGGACTACATGGCAGCCTACTTGTATGAATTTTATTGCAGTGTGTGGCTTTAAGAAAATGGAGAGAACTTTTCTAATATCGAAATATGCAACTTCAGTTGCAGGGTTACAGTACAAAAGTGCACTTGCCATGCAAACTCTAATGAGAAATTTTTGCCACCTTTGTAAAGCAGAAATATCTTTGTAAGTGTTACCAAGATGTAATTTGATCTAAGGTGACACAAATATAGAATCATAGAATGGTAAGGTTGGAAGGGACCTCAAGGATCATCTAGTTCCAACCCCCTGCCATAGGCAGGGACACCTACTGGAACAGGTCACTCAAGGCCTCGTCCAGCCTGGCCTTGAACACCTCCAGGGAGGGAGTATCCACAACCTCCCTGGGCAACCTGCACCAGTGTCTCACCAATATATATGCCTGATATACTTCTTTAGCTAACCCCTTTTCTTTAGCTAAAAGAGTACACTGTATAGTCACATACTATCATTTAATTTGCTAATAGAAAGAAAACGAAGCAAAACTAAACCTCAGAACCAGAAAAAAAACTCCACCCACTGTAAAGCTTTAAACAACTATTATTTCAATAATGATGGAAGTAATTTCAGTTAGCTTTTTTGGGAGCAGGGATGTAGGACATTTTGAACCCATGCAGTAAGATCCTAGTGAAAAAAATACTGTATTAGTACAAACTGTGCTTACTAACTGTTATTTCAAAATATTTAGGAATAACCACAGAATGGCTTGGGATTTTTTTGTTGCAGAAGCCACCTGAATAGAAAAAAAAAATTTTTTTTTTTTTCCTTTGTCAATCAACATATCAAAACTAGTGATAAAATTGGTAATTTTACTAATGTGAAACCTATCTGGGGAGTATATGATAAGCATTTTTTACTGTATGTGTACAATTATGATATACTCAATGCTTATTTGATGATGTTTTCTACATTCAGTTATCCTCTATTCCTGGCCTAGAAGATGTAAAATTTGAAGTGTCCAGTACAAATATGAGCGCTGTTACAAATGGTCCTGTGGCACAAGCTAATACAGATCAACAGACAGCTGTATCACCTCAGTCTGCAGTAAGTAAGGAAGCATAACTGATACACAGAAGGAATGAACCTTTCTATATTGTTTCCAGTCTCATTTGAAATAGCTGAAAGCAACTATTAGAAGAGGACAATCAACTGGGAAGATCTAAACTACATTTTTTTTACTAACAGAACTGTTTTAACAAGTGACTTAAAGCAAAGTGTATTCTTGCTTCAATATGTGACTTAAATAACTAGAACTAACTCAAATTTAATGGTTAAATCCTCCTTCAGTCACACTAAAATGTGAATCCTAATTACATCAAGGGACTGGGAAGGTCATGGAAAACAGTTCAAGTAGCATAATTCCAACTCTTTTCCCCTTCCTTTACAATTTGAGCTTTCAGCTCAGATTGGAGTTTGTAGCACAATTTATTTTGAAGAAGTTATTATAGTGAACGTTTTCTGTATCTGTGTACTTAAATGCCACTTTGTTGTAAGTGATCAACATTAAGATCCTATCCCTGCAATTGATGTGTTGTTGAGGCTTCTTATATGTGTGTGTGTGTTTGGTTGATTTTTTTTTTAAAAAACCTGGGCATAAATCCTGTGATTACCACTTCACTAAGTCAGGCTTTCTGGCTCATTTGTGAATGGAGTTCTTTCCCCAGTTTCCTGTTATAGTTTATTTTCTTGAAATCTCCAATTCCAGTCTTTGCTCATTCTCTTATTTGGTGAAGGTTGCTGTGAGGCAGCAGCAGCTGAAGTGTCAGCAGCTGAAGTACTCTGCTGCTTTTTCCTGTCTGTTAATGATTGTAACAACATGTGAGACAGAATAGACAGCATTGCATGTTTCAGTCATGCCACAAAAGACTCCCAGTAATGTCATTTTCTTTTAAGTATGCCTCCTCTCAGATACAAAAATGGAAATGGCTATTCCAGAAAGGAGCTATTCAGGGCTGCTTTCAGAGGGTTAGTTTAGTACCAAATATGCAACTTTCCTTTGTCCTTTAAAGAGTACTGTAGCTTCTTTTATTTTTTTTTTCATTATGTTATCCATTAATGGTTTATACTAAAAATTACAGTTAATAAAAGCTATGTTTCTCTATGATGCATTTGTCAGGGAACCAAATCAGTATTTTGAGGAAAAAAATTGTTGGAGTACTAGAGGATATATATAGATACAAACCTTAAAAAAGTTATCAAGTGAGCATTTAAATATATTTCTATTTTATTCATTAGATACAACAAACTTAACAGGGTTATTATAGGCTTTTTTTTTTCTCAAGTGCTGCATCATAACTTAAAATGGTGACTAAAAGTATGAAGTCATACTTGCAACAGTGAATAATGATCAAGCTGTGGTTTGGGTATTCATACATCTTGGAAATTTGTGATGCTATGAGTGTAGATCATCTTGGAAATTTGTGATGCTATGAGTGTAGGTCAGAATGATCTTAATGAAGGAAAGTTGCACTTTACCCTGAAATTAAAACTTCATGAATTAAAATCTCTGCATGCTTCTGGCCTGCATAACTTACAAATAAAAAATATAAAATACATAACTTACAAATAAATAAAATCTTTCTGTATAGCAGAACAATATGCATGAAGAAGGGTTACAGAAAATGGAGGCAGTAACAGAAAATGTCACAACTGTGGCCAAGGACCCAAGATATGCCAGATACCTCAAAATGGTACAAGTGGTGAGTCAGTTCTCTTGTTCTTTTAGTACTCCATTATTTCTATGCGGAATGTCACACCCAATAAGTGAACATTAAATGTCCAAAGACATATATTCCAACAGTAATCTTTAAGCAAGGATAACATCACAATATTTCTAGCTCATCTCTAATAAATTAGTTGATGTAATGTATTCTGCCAATATATGTAACTGAGGGTGCAAAGAAGTGTAAATACAGAGTGATCTTAGCTGGAGTCACAGAAGATGCCACTGAAGTACAGCTCCAGCAGAAATGGTGTTGTTCCATACATACAGATATGATTGCATTTTGGTTTTGCTGGAGGATGCAACATACAGCTTTGCTAGTATAGTCCTGGGCAGGAGTATTTGATACTTCTGTCAAGTTTAAAATAGAGATGCAAGTATTTATGATGTAGGTTTTATTTACCTCTTTTTTTTTCTGTGGGCTGTCATACAGATAAATAGGAAATAAGTGAGATTGGAAACAAAAAAAAAATCAAACACCTCTTTCACACTGGTTCATTTTCAAGCTGTCAGTGGAAATTTTCCTCTGAAAAACTAACTTCATGATTTCACTCCCTTTTCAGAGCAATTATTA
>VWYK01037025.1:0-12521 GCA_013399775.1 Semnornis frantzii | reverse complement strand
ACAAGGCCGTTTTTGGGGGGGGGGGGTGTGGAGTAAAAAATAAAAACATTTGCAAGCATCTGGATGCTCAAACAAGCACCAGAGAAATTCATTAAAATAGAAATTGAAGTTAATTAACTAACTGATGGTTCCCCTCTGTTCCATTCACTTTAAAGCTATGTGCATCCTCCCCTTGCTCTACTGACTGGGGCTTTATTCAGTTGCAGTTAGTCTATCAAAGTGATGTATTCTGCTTACAAATTCAAGGCCAAACACATTTGTCTCCTACAGAAGGAGAATGGATTTACATCTAAATGGGTGTTCTTCATGTGCCTAATAATGCAGTCAAGTAATCAAAGAAGCTCCACCTAAGCAAGAGAGCCTTTGTGTTTGGCATCAACATCACCCCCAGATTCACTCCAGATAGTCCTCCTGAGTTATGTCTTGGGTGGCAAGGAACAAAATGGGAATGTTGGTGTTCTCCAGAAGGTTGGTTGGGAATTAGATCGCTCCCCTGGGCTTATGGTTCAGTATAAAATCCAGACTCAACAGGACAACAACAGCTCACTGTGGTGGAGGCATTTTGTTCCCTTCAAAAAGAGTAAATAAACAAATAAAGCTTCAAAAGGTGCCAGGGGAAGTTTGGCAACAGAGCTGCTGCCACTAAGAGCAGCCAGAGATGTCTTGGGTTGAGTGGGTGCAGTTAAAAATGGCAAGGATTGCACTAGCCTGGATCAAGCAAAATAATTTACAGAGTGAAACACACTTGGAAGAGGAAAAGGCAGATTGGAAACAAAATTCAGCTCTGTGGCAATCAACTCTAATTCCTATTCATTGGGCTGCACTGGATTTTACCTGATCAGGTGCAGAAAGAGGTGTGTGCATTAAACCCCAAGCTACAGCATTAAAGCCCAAGCACCTGATCAGGTGCAGGTAAAGGTGTGTGCATTAAACCCCAAACTACAGCATTAGACCCCAAGCACCTGATCAGGTGCAGGTAAAGGTGTGTGCATTAAAGCCCAAACTACAGCATTAAAGCCCAAGCACCTGATCAGGTGCAGGAAAAGGTGTGTGCATTAAACCCCAAACTACAGCATTAAACCCCAAGCCCCTGATCAGGTGCAGGAAAAGGTGTGTGCATTAAAGCCCAAACTACAGCATTAAAGCCCAAGCACCTGAAGAGGGGCAGGAAAAGGTGTGTGCATTAAACCCCAAACAACTACAGCTTCATCCAGAGCTGCTGCTAAACTTCCTGACGAATGGTTTGGAAAGTGCAGGATCTGCTTTTGAATTTGGGCTCATAGTGATTTCAGTGAGAAGCTGACCTCCCAAGCCTATCAGAAGCCAGGTCAAAGAGAAGCAGTGAGAAAGAAAACACATCTGTTTCAACCAGACAAGAACAAAGCAGGTTGGTGTGCAGTGTGGGGTTGTGGCTGCCATCCTCCAGCAAAGCAATCCTCCTCTCTCCCAGTGATGCATGAGGCACAGCAATGTCATTCTGCAGATGCAAGAGAGTATTTCCTGACGCTGATAGAGGTTATCTGGTTAGAGATGTGCCTGCTCACTGTGCTCACTGCAGGGGTTGGACAGCCTGATGCCTTCCATGCTCTTGCAATGTGCAACACAAATAAAACATGCACATGATGTGCCCCAGGCTGGACCTCGGCTGGCGCTAGTCTGGGGACACGCAGGTGGGAAGTGCAGATCCTAGAGCAAAGGGAAACACCTCCCTAAGTCCTTCTCAAAAAAAAGCTTCAACTCCATCTCCTGCACCCCTCCCTCTATGAAATCCCAGTTCTCTCCTGCTGTACTCACTGCGATTTTGTTACCCAGCGGAGGAGGCAGAGAGAACTCCCTCACTCGGCTACGAGCCTGCCTGTCGCTGCAGCGAGCAGCCAGGGCAGCTGGAGAGGTCTCATGCAAATGGGCAGCGTTTGGAGCTCAGTGTCTTACCCACTGCTGGTTTACTGCAGGGACCGTGCGGTTCCCCACCACGTAGAAAGCAGATGGGCTAAACAAGGCTAATAAAGAGACATTAATATTCCTGTTCCCTGCCTTGTAAATAAGGTTTCCCTGTGGGCTACTCGTTTATCAGCCAGTTTATGACCACGGATCAGGAAGCTGTGTATAAAACATCTAAGTCTGCTGCAAACCTTCACTGTCTCCTCCTCCCTGTCTCTCTGCAGGCTTGTGCTGGCTACATGCACCCGCAGCAAAATGTTCCGCCCCAAGGACTCCTGAGTCCTAGGAGAAAGCCAGCTACTGCCTGCTGCAAATCCCAGCTTTGCTGCTGAGTTCTCAAAGAATTTAGATTTAGAAGTGACTCTTGGATAATCCTGCTCATAGACTTTTTAAGTAACCAGCCTGAACTGTTTTCAGCACTCATTTTCTGGCTGAATGTACACAAGCAAAGCACAGAGCAATCCTCTACCAGCATCTCTCTTATGAGGAGGGGCTGGGGCCTGGGTCTGTTTAGCCTGGAAAAGAGCAGCCTGAGGAGGGATCTTCTCAAAGCTCAACAGGAGCTAAAGGGGAGGAAGATGACAAATTCTTCCCAGTGGTGCCCAGGGACAAGACAACAGGGCACAAACTGGAACACCTGAACATGAGGATGAACCTCTTTACTCTGACAGTGACAGAGCTCTGGAGCAGGGAGGTTGTGGAGTGTCCTCTGCAGATACTAAACACACCTGGAGGTGTTCCTGTGCAACCTGCTGCAGCAGAGGCTTGGAGTAGCTGCTCTCTGGAGCCCCTTCCAACTCACACCAGCGTGTGAACAGTGTGTTGGTTATCTGCCTGTCTGCCAAAGGTCTTCACCCACTCTGCACCACGCAGGAATTCTTCTCCACCTTTTACTGCCTAATGCCAAGCGGTGATAATGGAAGGGAAGGGAGAGGACTTAAACCTCCTCCTCCTCCAGCAGAAACACGGAGAGGAAATCATGATGGCTGAGGAAATGCCTCCAAAGAGCAGCAGCAAATGACAACATGATGTGCTAAATAAAAACAGCTCCATTATCAGCTTTGCTCTCCACCTGCAATTACAGCACATTGCAGCTGAATATTTTTTTTTTTTCCTGGAAACCAAAACTGTTTCATTACAGCTTAAATATCTGACAAGACAGCTGACTGCAGGCTTGTGAAAAGCAATTATTTTGGACACTGATTACTTCCCGTGCAGGCTGTGAGCCTTGGAACTGCAGATAGCTGGGAGCAGACTGCAGCTCTGTCTGATGGGCCATGGTATCTGGAGGAGTTAATTAACGTTGTGGCATGAGTAGGAAGAGAGGAGCTCTGCAAATACCCAGCTTAACATTCAAATTAATTGACATGAAATAACTTCATATGTTTAATTTAAATACAATTAATTTATTAAGGGGGGAAAAAAGAAAAAACAAACCACAGCCCAGCAGTCTAGGGACAGCTACTCGGTGCATCTGCTGCAGCAGCTAAAGCAAAACCAAGTTCCCATAGCAACATATTTGTTAGAAACAAGGCAAACATATTTAGGATGATGTGGCTCAGTTTTTTAATCTGCCAGAGTGGTGAGGACTGCACCAAGAGGATTCAAAATATTGAGATGAAATGGAAGAAATTGAGAACAGAGAGGAGGACACATTCTGTTCCTCTGAGCTGGGAGAGAGCATTGCAGCAGAACTGGAGCTGGAAATTGCAGGTGCTAATGTGGGTAATTGCAAAAACAACTCAGCACTGCAGTGCCTCAGTGCTGGTGTCTATGTCACAGCCCACATGTGGGCTCTCTGCAGCTCAGCCAGAGCAGATTTTAACATCCCATCCCTACACACAGGGATGCCTTTATGCCTGCTCCAAGCCCAGCTGATGTCTTGTGTTGAGGTTCAAAGGCTCTCCTTAAAATGGCTTCACTAATGAGGGAAAAAAGGCAGCCAAAAGCTGTCAGTCATTGCTGTAACTGTTTCTGGATGTCAGCAAGTCAAGTCCAGTGCTGCTGTAATGATGAGGAATCCTGGTACAGGATCTCACAGGTTATTGTTCAGAGAAGGCTGCATTGAGGAAATGGTCTCAAGTTGCACATGAGGAGATCTGGGTTGGGTATTAGGAGAAGCTTCTTCACTGAAAGGCTTCACAGGGGCTGAAACAGGCTGCCCAGGGAGGGGAGTTGAACCCCCATCCCTGGAGGTGCTTACAAGATGCAGAGATGTGGTGCTGAGGGACATGATTTAGCACCAGGCTTGGGAGAGTTAGAGAATGGTTGGACTCAATGATCTTGAAGGTCCTTTCCAATCCAGACATTTCTGTGCCTCAGTGTAGGTTCTGCTTCCTAAAGCCCTTGGCAGATGCTGTGCTCTTTGTGTGTCACGTTAGAGCTCGGGCACTGAGCAGCAGGATGCCTTCAGAAGTCAGCCCAAGTGAAGCCAGAGGAGGAAGAACAAGGCTGGATGCTAACAAAGATCGAGTCCCACGACACACCTGAGCATCTGCCATCAGCCATGCAAGCAGAGCCTGTCTGTTGGGCACTGCATTCATACTCAAACTGGGTTCTTTTATTCTTCCTTATCAGTTCCTAAGTTCCAACCATTCACTTCTATCCCCCAAGCTCAGCTCTGCTTTAATTAGATACATGGGAGTTAAAACTAGGGATAAGGAATTCCTTCACTTCTCCTCACTGGCAGGCAGATATTTGTCATTATTCCTGCATCATTATCACTACTGGAGCATCTCTGTGATGAGAGGCTGAGAGGCCTGGGGCTGTTTGGCCTGCAGAAGAGCAGACTGGGAGAGGATCTTAATGTTCATCAATAGCTAAAGGGCCTGTGGGGGACAAGAGGATGGGGGCAAACTCCTTTTAGTGGTGGCCAGCAATAGGACAAGGGGGAAAAGCAAACCAAAACCCAGGAGGTTCCATCTGAACATAAGGAAAAGAACTCTTTGCTGTGAGGGTGCTGGAGCCCTGGAGCAGGTTCCACAGAGAAGCTCTGGAGCAGGTTCCACAGAGAAGCTCTGGAGCCTCCTTCTCTGAAGAGATCCAAACCTGTCTGGATACTGTGAACCTGCTATGGGTGGTCCTGCTTTAGCTTTAGCAGGTGGTTTGGACTAGATGATCTCCAGGGGTCCCTTCCAACCTCCACCATGCTGGAATTCTGGGATCACCTCAGTCTGCCTCTGCCTCTCCTGCAGAAGGCAGAACGGAGAAGGACAACAATTAATCCTCTTCTGAGGTCACCTCAGGCTGCCCCTACCTCTCCTGCACAGCAGTGGACAACAATTAATCCTCATCTATTTCTCTTTACAGCTTGCAGTGTTGGAACCACTCCCATTTCTCCCCCACTACCAAATGAGCATCTTCTCCCTTGCACCTCCTTTATTCTCTGCCTTTCTATACCTCATTTTCCCCTGTTCCAAGCAGAACTTTGATCCTCAGTAGGTGGATCTGTATCTGCTCTGGGACCTCTCCAGGACTTCCCCCAGGTCATCTTATTTCAAATGCTTTGTGCAGATAAAGCAGTAGAAGTTGTTTGATGAATTTAGTTCTCCTGAACTGCACCACCCCTGGGGAAATGCTTAGGAAATGGTTTCTAAAAATATCAGTTTGGGTGATTCTTTGCTAAGCACATCCACATTTCAGAGTCCCCAGAGCATTTCAAGCCTTGCACTGCCTCTGCCAAGTCTGATGTTATGCATAATGGGTACACCAGGATCAGGAGCTACAACAGCTCAAGCATTTTTCTGAGCTAAGTTAGGCCTGAATGAAACATCTCTGGGAGAAATTCCTCATCACTACAAGTAGGGGGAAATAGCAAAAATCACTGGAAGGCATTTACTGGTCTCAAGTCCTTCAAACATACTGAAATCAGCTTACACCAAAGCCTTGCTTGCCACTTCTTTTCCCCACTGTCCCTTCACACTGCTCCCCAGCCAGGGAAAGTCTTTCCATGTAACACACACATTAGCTTCCAGCAGAGAAATGTAATTACCATAATAAGATTTCTTAAAACTTGGCTTTTATGTTGTCAGCTGCATTAAAATTTAGGTCTTTTGTCAAGTTCAGGAAATGGCTCATAAAAAAAAATTAAAAGGTGAGAAAAATATACACTAAAATCAACATTATGAAGGGTGAAGCAGACTAAACTGGAGAGGATGAAGCCTTCCATTCCCTGTTAGGGGATGAAACCTTTCATTGCATATTACAGGGAAAAACCCCAAACCACCCAACCCAAGCCACTGTAAGGTTAGAATCAATGACTTCATTTACCACTTGGTAAAGTGCTGCAGTATCAGTGCCACAGTGGCACTGCTGCTGTCACCAAAGGAGCACTTCAGCCCTCTGAGCAGTGCACAAACCTGAGAGCATTTCTTGACAATGCAGCTCCTCTGTAGCTCACTCTGCCACATTAACATGTGTCTGAAAACCTCTCCTGCCACTTCTCTTTCAGACACTCATCCACTTCCAGGAGGATGCACCAACCATAGAATCAGAACCATAGAATCATTAGGGCTGGAGAAGACCTTTCACACCTTTGAGTCCAACCACAACCCAGCTACCATGGCCACTGAACTACACCCTGAAGGGACACATCTACAGGCTTCTTAAACATCCCCAGGGATGGGGACTCCAGCACCTCCCTGGGCAGCCTGTTCTGGTGCCTGACCATTCCTCCAGTAAGGAAATTGTTCCTAATGGCCAACCTAAACCTCTCCTGGCACAGCTTAAGCCCATTTCTTCTCCTCCTATCCCTGGTTACTTGGGAGAAGAGACCAATGCCAGCCTCACTCCAGGCTCCTTTCAGGTAGCTGTAGACAGCAATGAGATCTCCTCTCAGCCTTCTCCAGACTAAGCAGCTCCAGCTCCCTCAGCTACTCCTTGTATGATGCCCTCCAAACCCCTCACCAGCCTCATAGCTCTGCTCTGGACATGCTCTGGGACCTCAATGTCTTTGCTATACTGTGGTACCCAGAGCTGAAGCCTGTACTCAAGTTGTGGCCTCACCAGAGCCAAGTACAGGGGCACCATCACTGCCCTGCTCCTGCTGGGCACTTGTTGTTGTCTTGGCACTTCCACATACCAGTGCAAAGCAAATCTATTAAAACGTGGGTGGCTTTGCTTTCCTTTTTACCAGCTTCACTGTGCTTCATTACAGATCACCCTGATGGTACCAAGCAACGAGAGAGGAAGGAGCCTCAGGTTGTGCCAGGGGAGGTTCAGGGTTGTATTAGCAACAATTTCCTGCAGGAGCAGTCAGGCTCTGGAAGAGGATGCCCAGGGTGGAGTCAGCAACCCTGGAGGTGTGCAGAAACACACAGACATGGCACTGTGGGGCATGGTTGGATGGGTATGGTGGTGTTGGGTTGGTGGCTGGACTTGATAATCTTTAAGGTCTTTTCCAACCTTAATGGTTCTTCAGAGGACTTCTTTATTCACCACAAGGAGATTAAAAAAAATAAGACTAACCATA
The DNA here is from genome assembly GCA_013399775.1 of Semnornis frantzii. Taxonomy (NCBI): domain Eukaryota; kingdom Metazoa; phylum Chordata; class Aves; order Piciformes; family Ramphastidae; genus Semnornis; species Semnornis frantzii. The sequence continues at coordinate 5,110 of VWYK01037025.1, read as the reverse complement.
GGAGAAGAGAAACTAAACCATTCCTCCCCTCTATAAAAAGCACAGCAGAACTTAGTGACCACCAGGAGAAGCTTTTTTGCAGTATCTCTGTGACACAACAGCTGGGGAAACACAAGCAGTCTGTCTTTCCACCAAAGGCAAGCAGCAGAGGCTGCTGGGTTTAAGCAGGAACCTGTTGCATTGCCTCATGTCTCAGCAGCAGCAGCATAACACTAATTAACAGGAGAGCAAACACTGAGGGTTTTATTAATGAGCAGAGCTGCTCCTCGGATGGAAACCTCAGGAGGACACTCCACAGTCCCTCCACAAATGCAGCAAAGCTCACAGTGGGTTTAGGCTCAAACTGTCAAACAGGGACCCCCAGAACAAGCCCAAGCCTGGATCAGTCAGCTCCCAGCAGACCACAGCAGCACAGAGCTGCTGGGTCCCAAAGAGCAGAACACAAATGCACATCCTCAAGATTCTCACAGTGGGGAGGAGGATGTGACAGGAGAAACATTTATCCAAGAGAAAGATCCCATATGTGTCCCACAGACAGTGCCACTGCCACCTCCCTCTTCCCTTTACACACAAGATCAGACACAGACCAAAGCACACTCCTGGGGACCCCTCTGGGAGCTGGGGGGACACAGCCACCCCTGTGTGCCTACAGAGCAGGGCAGCACAGCAAGGCAGAGGCAAGACAAGACAGGAGCCTCCCTTTGTTTCTGAAATACTTGGAAAATGCCTCACTTGTCTGAAACTGCCAAGATGAGCATTGATAGAGGACTGTGCACTATCACAGAATGATTTGGATAGGAAGGGACCTTAAAGACCCTCTAGTCCCAACCCTCCTGCCACAGACAGGACACAGATTGCTCAAGGTCCCATCCAGCCTGGCCTTCAACCTCTCCAGGGAGGGTTCATCCACAACCTCCCTGGGCAACCTGTGCCAGTGCCTCACCACCCTCAATAGAAAGAATTTCTTCCTCTTCTCCAGTCTCAAGCTCCTCTTCTCAAGCTCCAAACCATCCCCTCTAATCCTATCACTCCAAGCCCTTGTCCAAAGTCCCTTCCCAGCTCTCCTGTAGCCCCTTCAGGTACTGGCAGGCTGCTCTAAGGTCTCCTTGGAGCCTTCTCCTCTCCAGGCTGAGCAGCCCCAGCTCTGAATGCTGCATGCTAACTGATTTCCAGGGCACAGCCACAAGTACCCTCAGGTGTGTCTGCAAATTCCTCAGCACCTCTCCAAACAAAGTGCACTAAAGCCACTGGCTTGTTCTTGGAGGTGCTGCAGGTAGATTAGATTTAACACAAGGACATAAAAGTTTTCTGGAGAGAAGACTTGCCCTTGTTTCACCACAAAACCACAGCCAAAGCACCCCCACTGAATTCACCACTGGACCTGAAGGCAGCACACTCGGATTTGAATCCCAGAGGCTTTGGAAAACCAAGGGATGGCACAAGAATTCCCAGCACTTTGCCCCTTCCCAACCCATTTTAACATGAAATTAAACAAATCCTTAAGTGCCAAACTTGCATTGTACCTCCAATTGCCTTCAGACAAAGGCAGATAAATCGATGCTCTGCCCTTCCTCGGGGGTGGGAGGCAGAGCCACTCCCTCCCCCTTCACACAGCAGTACCAGATGTGACACAGCCAGGAGAATATTGACCTGCCAACATCCCCTGGCCCTGCAGAGCCTGCTGCTGCAGCAGGGGCAGTGACAGACCAGAGCCAGGCAACACTCCCTGGGCATTTCACTCCAGGATAAAACTGCTGCTTCACTTTTGGAATTCATGGCCTAACTCTGAGTCCTTTCCTCCCCCTTCTTTAAGAATCACCAGCTCAGGCTGGGAGTCTGGATGGAGCTTCTCAGCCTTGTGCTGCATTTGGTCATTAATGATTTACCAACACAAAGTCCAGCAGCACTGAGAGCTACTTTGTAATTAAGCTGATTTACAGCTGGACTTGATGCTCTTAGAGGTAACAGAATCACTTCAAAGACCTCTAAGAGCATCAAGTCCAACCACCAACCTCACACCACCATGGCCATTGAATTATGTCCTCGGGTGCCATGCCCACAGCTTTTCTGAACACCTCTGGGGATGAGGACTCCACCACCTCCCTGGGCAGCCTGTGCCAGTGCCTGACTACTCCTGCAGGAAAGAAATTTTTCCTAACATCCAGCCTGAACCTCCCCTGGTGCAGCTTGAAGCTATTTCCTCTCATCCTACCATTTGATGCTAGGGAGAGAGACCAACTCCCACCTGGCTCCAGCCTCCTCTCAGGGAGTTGTAGAGAACCAGAAGGTTTTCCCTTGGCCTCCTCTCCCCTTCTCTAACCTTAACAACTCTGTGAATCTGTGATGTGCACTGTGCACTTGAAGCCCACTCAACAACACCCATCCTTTGAACAGTCAAAGGACTTTACTAGAACATGTAGCACTTCATTTTGCTTGAGGGGCCTAGCATAGAATCACAGAAAGGTAGGGGTTGGAAGGGACCTCCAGAGTTCACCCATCCCAATCCCCTTGCTAAGGCAGGGTCATCTAGGGCAGGCCACATGGGAACATGGCCACAGGAATGTCTCCAGAGAAGAAGGTTCCACAACCTTCCTGGGCAGCCCAGTGAGAAGAGACTGGTCCCATCTTCTTGGCACCCACTCTGAAGGTATTTGTAAGCATTGAAAAGGTCTCCCTTCAGCCTTCTCTTCTCCATCCTAAAGAGCCCAGGTCCCTCAGCCTCTCCTCACAGAGATGCTTCATTCCCTCATCACCCTTTGGCCTCTGATGGACTCTCCCAGTGGCTGCCTGTCTCAGGCTGAGGAGCCCAGACATGGGCACAGCACCCCATGAGCATGGCTGCTTCCTGGCTGCATCCTTTCAGCAGCAGATTAACAGAGAGACAGATAGCAGCGTTTTACTGCAGAGAACACTGCTGATTGCAGGTCAGCATTGTCTCCTCTAATGGCTCTGATTAGCTGCTGCCTGGAGGTCTCTCTACCCCACTGCTGCATCCTCCAGAGATGATACCACAGCAAGATAAAAGGCCAGAGGGTAATGATACTGCTTCTCATTTCCACTGATCTCAAAACATTGTGTAAAGTACATAAAAGCCTCCTACACACAGCGCCCAGATCTGAGGGATTACCTGGTAAATACAGAGAGAAATCAGTTTGGTTATTTTTCAAGGTTTAGTATCAGAAAGAAAAAAAAAAATCCTTTTATCTTCTTCTGAACTCTTTTTCCTTTTGTAGCTAACCTATTAGCTTGGCTGCAGCAGGATCTGATAACAGACATATCTCTAGTGGTACAGATTCTCCTGCTGCTCTACTGGAAGTAGATAAGTTTGGGAACAGAACCAGAACTGCAGTGCCCATTTTTACACAAGCTCTCCTCACCCTTCAGGGAAAACTTGCTCAGTTTCCAATCTAAAATAACAGCCCCAGAAGTACTTTACAGGGTGACAGGGAATGGCCTCGTGTTGCTACAGGGGAGGTTCAGAATCCTGGAATCATTAAGCTTGGACAAGACCTCTCAGATCATCAGGTCCAACTGTGCCCACTAAACCAGGTACACATTTTTCTAACAGCCCCTGGGGTGGGGACTCCACCACCTCCCCATGCAGCCTGTTCCAGTGCCTGACCACTCCTGCAAGAAAGAAATTGCTCTTTGTGTCCAACTTGAACCTCCCCTGGCACAACCTGAGGCCCTCTTGTCCTACCACCTGAACCCACCTCACTCCAACCCCCTTTCAGGGAGCTGCAGAGAACAAGGTCTCCCCTCAGCCTCCTCCTACCCAGGCTAAACACCTCCAGTCCCCTCAGCAGCCACTGAGACCTGCTCTCTTTTTTTTAGGTTGGGCTTTACAATAAACTTCTCCACTGAAGGATTATCAAGTGCTGGAACAGGGAGCTTGAATCTCCATCCCTGGAGGTGTTTAAAAGTCACAGAGGTGTGATGCTGAGGAACATGTTTAGCACCAGCCTTGGTAGAGCTACATGATGGTTGGAGTCAATGATCCTAAAGGTCCTTTCAAAGGAGAAGGCTTCTGTGACTCTGCCCAGTGAGCTCAAAACTACCTTATTCTGCCCTCCACATCAGAAAGGAAGGTCTTACACACAAAGCTCCCCAGACAAGAGTGGTTTGGAGGTTATTTAACTGATCAGTGTCCCAGCTTGCCTACCCCCAGCTGCACCTACAGCAAAAGAGCAGTTTCTGGTGGTACACCAAGCAGATGATATCTTTCTAAGCTGGAAGTTAAAAGAGCTTTGGACTAAGGAGGTGCTCTTCACACAGTTGTTCTGTGAGTTACAAGAAGCCAACACAAAGCAGTGCAACTCTCAGGCCAGCTGTTGAGGTGGAAAAGGGGAATGTGTGCCCTGACACGTGTGAGGAGCTCCATGCCCATGGCTGAGCACATCAAGCAGGAGCTGCACCCTGATGGCATCGTTCCATCTGCAGGCAGGTGTTACTCAGGCTGCTTACACCTGCTCCTCTGCTACTGAGAACTGCTAAACAGCCTCGAGAAACAAAGTGGTTCTGCAGAGGGCAGGGGGGCAAAAGCCAACTGCCTTTTCCTCAAGACACCAGGGTGAATCAGGTTTGCAACAAAGAATGATAAACCTCTTGGCACTTTGGGCCATGGCTTAGTGGCCATAGTGGTGCTGGCTTGATGCTCTTAGAGGGCTTTCCCAACCTTTATAATTCTATAACCCAAGCCAGTTTCATTTAGTTCCAGATAAACATGGGGAGAAACTTCTTTACTGTGAGGGTGCTGGAGCAGGCTGCCCAGAGAGGTTGTGGAGTCTCCTTGTCTGGAGAGATCTCGACCCCCCCTGGCCATTGTGATCCTGGACAAGCTGCTGTTGGTTCCCCTGATTCAGCAGGGGTGTTGATGAATTCCAGAGCTCACTCCCAGTCTCTACCATTCTATGATTTTAGAAGTCACCCCAATATTGTCAGTCAGGTCTTCCATAGGCTCACTGGACCAGAGAGATCCAGAAGCTACAAGTGGAGCCCTTGCAGGCACAGCAAGTAATTCCAAAAGCATTACAGAGAGCTTAGCATTCTCAGAGCTTCCACAAACAAAACACCATGACTGGATGCACCTCAGCACTGGCACAGGCTGCCC
>VWYK01037024.1:26731-39220 GCA_013399775.1 Semnornis frantzii | reverse complement strand
CAGGGTTATGGAGGAGCCGAGGCAGAGCAGGGTCAGGGTGGAGCCGAGGCGGAGCAGGGTCAGGATGGAGCTGTGGCAGAGGTTCTGCAGTAGGAGGGTGGTGAGAGCCTGGAGGTGATGAGCAGGCAAAGGGCACTCACTGGATGGTGCAGAGCAGGACCTGTGTGTGCAGTGAAGCACTGGGACACGCACCCCAAATGTGTTCCAGCTCTGTGGCTGGTCAGGGGCAGGCTGCCCTGGCTTAAGTGTGCTCACAGAGTGGCACCATAGACCTGTGTGACCTGGGCACGACTGGAGGTGTTTTGTTAGATCAGAGCTGAGCTAACTTTGCTCTGAGCTCCACCTGCTTTGTGCTGGCCAACAGCAGAAGCCACATCCAGCCGCAGTGTGCTGGGACCTCCTCTTCCTCCCCACCTTGCCTAGCCAGCTGATGCATTTTTTCCATTGCCTGTTCTCAGCAGCCTTTCCTTCACCCAAACATATCTGCTTTAAGGTAAACAGGAGAAGCAGGAGGCAGCTCAGGGGTACTGGCTGCTGTCACCAGCACAGGTGTGCCCCTGCCCTGCTGCCTGCCTCCATGAGTGCCCTGGTCTGGAGCAGTTTCTGTCTGGCTGCACAATCGAAGGCAGTGGCTATTAAATGCCTCCTTGCATTTCTCAATGCGATCCATCACCAAATAAATTCCAGATGCAGTCAAACAAAATCTAAAGTGAAGGCAATTAACTGTGCAAAGCAGCTGAGACAGCTCCCAGCCCCAGCTGGACTCACTGATCTTGGAGGTCTTCTGCAGCCAAAGCCATTCTGTGGCTGCAGAGCCCAGGGCTGGCTCCCACTGGCCAGGGAGGCCAAGAACATCCTGGCTGGTGTCTGGAACAGTGTGGCCCCAGCTCTGGGGGTGTGACTTCCCCCTCTGCCTGGAGGCTGGAGTGAGGTGGGCTTGGGCTCTTCTCATGTGCAACAAGTGACAGGACCAGAGGAAATGGCCTCAAGTCACACCAGGGGAGGTTCAGGTTGGAGATGAGGAACAATTTCTCTGCTTCGAGAGTGGTCAGGGGCTGGCACAGGCTGCCCAGGGAGGTGGTGGACCCCCCATGGCTGGCGGTGCTCAAGAAACCTGTGGCACTTGGGGCCATGGTTTGACGGTGGTGCTGGGTTGGTAGTTGGACTGGATGACCCTGGAGGGCTTTTCCACCAGAAATGGGTCTGTGATTAGGACTTCTACTGCCTGTTCTTTGAATGCCACGAGGAGAAGCTGCTGACCACACTTAGCTCTGTGTGCTGCAGCGCAGCACAGCTCAGCAGGCTGACTGCTGAGTCCACCATCAGCTGCTGACAGAATGGAGCACAAAGTTTTTCTTGCTTTAAGGAGGAAATCTGCTATTTGAATGCAGAATAAATCAGAATTATTAATGTGTTTGAGGACTGAGCTTAATGATGTGTTTAAGACCTGTTAGCTGAGTGCTTCTCATTAGTGGCACTGCCTAATCGCTCCTCGGGAGCAGGGGGAGCAAAGGGAAGCTCTACCCTGCAAGATCAAACAGTGATTCAGAAGTAATTAATCCAGCATTACAGGAATCAGGTGGCTTCACTGAAAACACTACCTGAGTATTTATTTCTTGTGGGCAAAATTAAAAAGAAAAAACCCTTAATTAGTGCCTTTTCATTCACTCCAGCTGACCTATTTATTGTTAATTGAGCTGCAGGCTGCTAAGCATCCTGTGAAAGTGATAATTGCAGTAGTAAACTTTTTAACATTTCCCTCTGGACTTAATTCCTTATTTTCTGGAGAAGATGTGAGAGTAGTGGAGGAATTTGGGACCTTGCTGTGCTGGGAGCTGCTCTTCTGTTTCTCCTCCAGCTGCTGACCTGCTTCGTGCCCCTACCTTGTGGGGCTTGTTACTCATCTTTGCCTTTAGTCTGCCAATGCTTACCTTGCATGCCAGGGGGTGTGAGGTGGCTGAAGGAGCTGTCTGAGTGGGCAGTGCCCTGAGAGAGTGGTGGCAGCTTCAGTCTGTGGAGTTAAACCCTTGCTGTGCTTGGCCACTCTGCTGTGCTCCAGCTTCTGTGTTGCACTGACACCAATGTGCCTCTTGGCACTGAGGTTTCCTTGGAGCCCCAGACTCATGGCATGGTTGGGTTTGAAGGGACCTTGAGGATCATCTAGCTCCAGCCTCATGATCTGGACTTTGATCTGTGCTGCTGTGGTTGGGGTTTGTGTTGTTTGGTATCTAATAGAGCAGAAATGTGGAAGTGGCATCACTGCTAAGGGTCCTGCAGCTCTTCTTTTCAGCCTCTCCAGGGCCTAGTGCCAAATTGTTTGTAGATCTACAGAATGGGTTGGGTTGGAAGGGACCTTAAAGCTCATCCAGGGACACCTCCCACCAGCACAGCTTGCTCAAGGCCTCACCCAGCCTGGCCTTGAACACCTCCAGGGAGGAGGCATCCACAGCCTCCCTGGGCAGCCTGTGCCAGGGTCTCAGCACCTTCACTGTCCAGAATGTCTTTCCCAGAAGCAGCAATGCTGCCCTCTGACAGCTTCATTTTTAGTAGGTAAACAAGAAAGGCAAAGCAGCTCAGAGCAGAGTGGGAAAGGGGACTGAGGTCTTTCCAAGAGTCTCCTCCTAGGGTGGTGTTGTTGATGGTTTCCCAGTGCTGTTTCCTAACCCTTCTGCTGGAGGTTCAGAGGTTGCTGCATTTTCCACCCCAATCCCCAGACATTGCTCTCAGCATTGCAGCCTGAAGAGCAGCTCCCTCCCTGCAGACTCTCCTCAAGCCTTCCCATGAAGAATTGAAGCTAATCTGAATGCCCAGTGCTGAAGCCTCCAGCATTGGCATCATTTTGGCAGCTCTTAGGTGAGGCTGTGGAATCAGCTTTGTTAGAGACTGTTAAACCCTCCCAGACTGGATTTGTGCTGTCCCCGTGGTGGCTTTTAATGAAGATCAGTTTGGTGTCTGAGCCTCAGAGTGGTTCTGGCTGTGGGGGAAGAACAGCCTGAGCCTGCCTGGCTCCCCCAGTGCCCAGGAGAGTGCAGGAGGTCAGCTTGCATTAGTGACTTGATTTAAAGGGTTGGTGTCTTACAGAACTGAACCCACACATCTCCTTCCTCCTGCAGCAGATATTTACTGCAGGGCCATGAATGTGATCCCATCTGGGCAGCAGTGTTTGTTGGCTCCCTGAAACAGCTCTGTGCTCACAGCCATGACAAACAACAGGTGAGTGACCTGTAACTGGGTGAACAGCAGCAGCAGACAGACAGGAATTGTGGCTTGGATTCTCCCTGGTTGTTCTCTGCCCTCCTTTCTGCCCAGCTGATGCAGTGAGAAGAAACTAGCCCAGAGGCAGGACGAGAGGCCTCAGGTTGCACCAGAGGAGGTTTAGGTTGGGCATTAGAGGAAACTTCTCCACTGAAAGGGCTCTCAAAGCCTGCCACAGGCTGCCCACCCCTGGAGATTCCTTAGGACTTGCTTTGCAGAGGTGGCCATGGTGGTTGCTGCTTGGATTCAGTGGTCTGGGAGAGCTTTTCCAAGCCTCCTGATCCTGTGACTCAAAGTGTGGCTCTGCTGCATGGCACAGCAGGTTAGAAGTGGGACTTGGTGCCCACTTGTCCAGGGCACTGCTTGAAGGCCAGATCCTGGCAAACACTAACATCTCAGGCAGATCTGGGGTTAGCTCAGCTGGTCTGGGGCTGTTGCTGGCTCTGGGTGCTGTGCTCAGTGCTGGGGCAGGCTTTGCAAAGAGCAGGGCTGGGTTTGCTGAGGTGGTTGTGTGTCAGGCGAAGGACCCTCGGCCGTGGGTCAGGAGCATGAGGTGACTATTCAGAGGAGTGGACATTTGAACCCTGGTTGCTATTCCAGTTCTCCTGAGCTTGAGGAGCAGGCTGACATCTTTAACACATGGAAGATGTTTAGTGCTATTAATTGACACCAAAGTGGGGAGCAGTGAATTGATGATGTCGCTTAAAATACCTCCTGGCGTCTCGGAGCTATTTCTGCTCTGCACTTCTATTAAATGCCAACTGTAATTTGTATCACAGGCTGCTGGAGACCTGACTGGTGATGAAGTTACCTACCAGGCTGGGCTTAATATCTGTCAGTGAACATTTGTTGTAAAATGGGTGTGGGATACATTGGATGATCTTGGAGGTCTCCTCTGAGCAGATACATTCAGTGAACACAGGAAGGATGTGGACCTGATGGAGTGGAGGCCACAAAGATGATTAGGGGCCTGGAGCACCTCTGCTGCAAGAACAGGCTGAGGGAGCTGGGGTTGTTCAGCCTGGAGAAGAGAAAGCTGCAGAGAGACCTTAGAGCAGCCTTGCAGTACCCAAAGGTGACTACAGGAGGGCTGCAGAGGGACTGTTTGCAGGAGCCTGCAGTGACCCAAAGGTGACTACAGGAGGGCTGCAGAGGGACTGTTTGCAGGAGCCTGCAGTGACAGGGTGAGAGGCAATGGTTTGGAATGAGAGAGGAGATTTAATTGGATGTGAGGAACAAGTTCTGCACCATGAGGGTTGCCCAGAGAGGTGGTTGAGACCCCATGCCTGGAGGTATTCAAGGTCAGGCTCAACCTGACCAAGTGGAGGTGTCCCTGCAGGGTTGCTGCACTGGGAGGTCCCTTCCAACCCAAACCATTCCGTGGTGGTTCTATGAGATAGCTCAGCTGGGAGTAGCAGGGATGTGAAGGGTCTGAGCAGAAATCCAGGAGGAGAATGAGATGAGGAATATGGAATTAGGAAAAGCTTCTTTGCTGCAAGAGTGGTCAGAGACTGGCACAGGCTGCCCAGGGAGTGGGGGAGTGCCCATGCCTGGAGGTGTTCAGGAAACCTATGGCCATGGCCCTGGGGCTGTAGTGACCATAGTGGTGTTGGGTTGGTGTTGGACTAGATGATCTTGGAGGTCTTTTCCAGGCATAGTGATTCTGTGATTTGCATTGGAGCACAACTGATGGGAATTGCTTCCATCTGGCAGCAGCCCAGATGCCCTTTGCCCAAAGCCCCCAGTGCCCAAGTGCAGCTGGAGTGCATGGAGGCTTCTAAACCACTCCCAACTGCCCTGCCCTAGGTTCCAAGAGCTAACCTTGGGTCCAGAAACTGCTGCCCAACACCAACAGCATTTTCTTTGCTGTTCAGCCTGCAGAGGGAAGGCAGAATTGCTGTCAGGGATGGGAGAGGGCAGGAGCTACCAGGAGCTGCAGGGTTTCAGGCTGCCTGAGAGGAGATGAGGGCTGGGGGAGGAATGCTAATTTCTGGCTCTCTCTCATATGCCTGATCAAATGGAATCTCTTGAAATAGAAACTGTGCACTAAACAACTTCAAATGTCAACATGTTTGCTTTGTGGTATTAATGTATTGATTCTGCCAGCCTCTCTCACCCAGGGAGCATGGCTCCATCGATGGAGTGGGAGGGCACAGCTTTGATTGCCTTCAATGTCAGTGTGGGCAGAATGCTACATCTGCCAGCACAGCAAAGCAGGACAGGATGGTCCCTTCCTGTGCCTCAGGAACAGACTGCAGCTCCCTAAGGGGGGCAGGACCTGCCCTAGACCATGCAGTTGAAAGGCAGCATCTGAAACATGAAAGCCTGAAGAGGCAGCTCTGAATCTTGCTGTCATTGGTTTGCTGTCTGTCAACCTTCAACAGATTGGGCTGAACTTGGAGCAAAAGTCCCTCAAGGAGAAAGAAATCGAGATTGAAACAGAGACTGGGCAGAGTCAGAGCTAAGCTGTGTTCACCAAAGAGAAAGGAAGAGTTTGGTCCTCAGAGGGAAGGGTTAGCAAGGGATGAGCTGAAGAGTTTGGTCCTCAGAGGGAAGGGTTAGCAAGGGATGAGCTGAAGTCTTGACTGGCTCTGGGCAGAGGAGAGCAGACCACAGGCAGGTAGCAGTGGTGACACTCCTCTGCTTCACCTGCCAGCTGGGTGCCAGCTGCCCCAAGCTCAAGTAGCTATTGACTGGCACCAGAGTTTGGAGTATTAAGAGATTCATTTTGCTTTTCAGGCTCAGCTTGGACTGCAGCTTTTTGATCCCCCTTGAAAATCCATTAGGATGCTCTGAGATGCAGAGGGCTTCAGAGCATCCATGCAGCAGGGCCCTGTGCTATGGAAACAGAAGAGCCTTCATCTGCTGCTGGCTTCACTGCCAGGTCTGATCCTGTTGTGGTGGAGGTCCACACCTCTCCTCCCCTCAGCACACAGGAGAAGCTTGAGCACAGCTTCTCCGTAAGCTGAGCTGCTTCCCACTGCTGGGTGGAAATTTATTTCTTCCTCTCAGAAAGATGTTTTTCAGCTCCAAACACAACTGGGGCTGTCAGCTGGATGGATTTGATAGTTAGATAAATGTGGTTTATCAATGGAATGGATTAGGCTGTTTGCATTTTGTCACCACAATCTCAATCCATCCTGCCAATAAAACATATTTCATCACAGCTCTCGGCCACCATGCTCCAGGACCTGTTTTGTCAACAGCCTAAATCCATCCTGTCAACAAAATCCATTCTGAAGGAAAATAACTCAATCTCTTCTGTCAACATCAGGAGGAAAATCTGGGTTGTTAGTGTACAAAAACAAAGCCAAAGCACACAGTTAACAAGCTGTGTTTCTGGGCCAGAATAAGAGAGGGGGGAAAAGCCACCCCAAAGTCTTCCTCAGCTCAGCATGAGGAAGTGTGGGGAAATGAAATGCTGCATCCACCTCCTGGGGGCTGGGATGTGGTCAGGCTATGGAGGTGTCCAGGCTGAGGCCTGAGAGTTCTACCTCCCCAGAGCTATGCTCACTGCAGGAGGCTTGGACTAGGTGACCTTGGGAGGTCCCTTCCCTCCTACCCCACTCGGGATTCTGTGTCCCCCTGAGGCATCTCAAAGGGGGTTGGGAGCAGTCTTTGTTCAGTGGTGCTCAGCCACTGGGCAAAGGCTGCAGGCACAAACTTGAACATCAAGTTCCAGCTAAAGATGAGGAGGAACTTCTGGAGTTGAGGGGTGATGGAGCCTTGGAGCAGGCTGCCCAGGGAGGTGGTGGAGCCTCTGTCTCTGGAGCCTTGCAAACCTGCTGTAGGTGACCCTGCCCTGGCTGGGGGTTGGACTGGATGGTCCCCAGAGCTCCCTTCCCACCCCTACTCTGCTGTGATACCTCCTGAGGTCAGGAGCACCTAAGCAGGCCATAATTAGGTTGAGTTTGAGAGGAGACAGCCTGGAGGCAGCTGTCTGTGTGTGCACAGGAGCAGCTGCAGGGCACACTCGTTCCTGGGCTCCCCCAGAGAGCTGAGTCGTGTGGCACTGGGACTTTGGCTGCTCCTCTCCTCCCCCTGCTCACCTCCTAACAGCATAACATTCATTTTCAAATGTTATTAAAATGGTCTCAAAGCAAGAGTGCAGATATTAAAGTCTGATAGCTGCAGCTCCTCTGAAGTGTCTCCCTGCTCATTCCCTCTCTCCCAGGTGTGGTGAATGCTGGCAGCAGTTTCCATTCTGAGCCCTGAGTCAATAAAGATTGATTGCATCATGCAATAAAAGCCAGATGGGCTTTGAGAAAGGCTTAGTGGCTTTGGGAGCCTACCTGGAGATGCAATGAAATGGCTTTGCTCAGACCCTCTGCCTGCTGGGGCTTGTCCAGTAACCTGCAGCTGGGATCTGTCTCTGGGGCTAAGCTCCAGCAGCTGCTCTATCACCCACTGATCCTTCTCCAGCACAGAGAGGCTTTGGGGGAAGGAGAAGCAAAGTCTAAAGTTTATTTAAGAGTGGGATGCTTGCTTTTGTCTGTGTGCAAGGGAGGCTTTGCCATCATGGCTCCTAAAGCCTCCCACATCAAAGGCTGAAGGACTTTTCCCATGGTTGCTTGGGCAGTGAGGTGACTGAAACCAGCTGCTCCATTTGGTGACTCCTGATGAAACCATCAGGAACCTTCAGCAGGGGCAGGTGATGGAAGACGTTTAATGATCAGAGGCAGATAGAAGTCCAACTCCTTTGTCTCTTCCAATAATAAAGAGAATATGCAAAGAGCCCACCCCGAGGCCTTTCCAGAGCAGGTTGCAGCCTGTGCCAGCTCCTGCTGTGAGCACAAATAAAGAGCCTGGTGCCAGATGCTGTTGGGATCAATCAGAGCTCCATGCTGAGCAGCATTCCAGTTGGGCTGGCATCATCAAACTGGCTCAAGCTCTTCAGCATTCCTCTGCTGCAGGTGAAATTCCTGCTTCTTGAAAACTGCCTTCAGCTTCTCATTCACAGAAGCCTTCCCAGAAGCCTTCCCTCCCTCCAGATGCTCTCTGCTAATTATCAGCCTTTTGAACTGCACTATTTTGGGCTGCATTGTGAAGTGAGGAAGATTTCCTTTTCATCACACAAACCAGGATAATAAAGATGATCTCCACAGGGCATTCCACAATGGGCTTTTTGCACCTACAAAATGCTCTTAAGTGTTTAATGATTTATTGATGTAGCTGCTTTGGCTTCCTAAGCTTTCATTTTGTTTAATATGCAGACTGTCTTCCAGACCCTTGATTACAGCACTCTCCTTGATCATTTACAACTTCAGCTTTGCAGGCTCTTCCCCAGCTCTGTTTCCCAACACTTGGCAAACAGAAACAAACAATAGCAGCAGGTGTTTGTTTTTTCTATTAACACAGGGCTTGGATCTTGCCTTGTGGCCTCTGGAAATGGGATGCTGCCCCCTCATCAATAACAGGCCTAAGTTATTCAGGACAGGGATCATCTCTTAATTACCTGCTCAGAAATGGATACCACTGCAGAAATGTTGTCCTCATCTGATCAAAATAAATGGCTTCTCTGCCTGCCAAATCCTCATCTGGATCACACAAGCACAGATCCATTGACAGCTTGGCCAAATGCATTCAGGATGAGAGGAAATAGGCTCAGGTTGTGCCAGGGGAGGTTTAGGTTGGATAGCAGGAGAAATTTCTTTGGTACAGGAGTGGTCAGGGACTGGCACAGGCTGGCCAGGGAGGTGTTGGGTTCACCATCCCTGCAGGTGCTGCAGCACTGTGGCACTTGGGGCCATGCTTTAGTGGCCATGGGGGTGCTGGGTTGGTGTTGGGACTGGATGATCTTAGAGGGATTCTGCAACTGAAATTCTTTCCTCTTCTCCTACCATTTGTTCCCTGGGAGAGGTGACAACCCCCCCCTGGCTGCAGCCTGCTCTCAGGGAGCTGCAGAGAGCAATGAGGTCTCCCTCAGCCTCCTCTGCTCCAGGCTGCACACCCCCAGCCCCCACAGCTGCTCCTCCCCAGCCCTGCTCTCCAGACCCTTCCCCAGCTTTGTTGCCCTTCTCTGGACCTGCTCCAGCCTCTCAATCTCCTCGCAGTGGGGGCAGTGATCCCAGTGCTTGAGCTATGGCCTCAGTAGTGCTGAGTACAGTTTGTTTCACTTGGTCCTTCTCTAGGCTGGAGCAGCCTTCAAATTCCAACTGCAGTTCCCCCACAATATTTTGAATATTCATCATCATCCTCATCACCACAGCCACCACGAGAAGATCATTTTACTTCTGAGGATGTGCTTGCAGCCCCTGCTCAGCACCTGTGTGTTCCTAGTGCAGGATTTCTCTATTTGCATTTTTATTAAAACCTTATCAGGGCTAAAGCCTCCATTTGTCACTGTGCAGCTGTGTGGAGCTGCAGATCAGGCAGGGTCTCCCACAGCCTATTTTTTAAGGTGTTTTATCATGTCCTTGTTGTGGTGGCATTTATCAAGACACCACCTAAGAGCCCTCTCTCTCCCATCCTAGGTGCCAGGGGTTGCTTTGCTCCTGCTGCACACTGCCTTTGCCTTGCCATGGCTGCTGCCACGACAGCTTCAGCTCTGTGCTTCCTCCCAGGCACTTGCAGCAGGGCAGGGTGGAACAGGCTGTGGTAAGAAGTCAACTCAAACAGAAAGCATCAGATAAGGAGGCAAAGGAATCACTCTTGGCCTTAATCCTAGCAATTTAAAAAGGAGAAGCAGCAAGTGTCTAATTCATGGAGGCTTTCGCTGAGTACGCAGAAGATGCTGCCTGGCCCTGCAGAATCCAGGGCCCTCATCCAGCCTTCTGCATCAGCTCAGCTTAGGCAGAGTACCCTTTGCTGAGGGAAAACCCCCACAGACACACACAAAGCCAGCACAGAAGATCTGTGGTGCTGTTTGCTTCCTGCAAACAAACCCTGGTGTCCAAAATGCTCTCCTGGGAGAGGGATTCTGCAGCTGAAATCCATCCATTAGTTGGGATCCTGGACTGCAGCTTTGAATCCATCCCTGCTTGCTCTCAGATGCTCAAGCATCACTTGTCAGACACTAAATTAAAAGCCCTTTGATTTTCCCACACCAGAGCAGCACTCAGGCTGGTTCCCAAGGCACCACTGAGCTTCAGAGCTTGTTTCAGCCTTCGTGGACTCCCCAGCACAGCCTCACAGGATTGGGGGGGGGAGCTGCAGTAGCCATCAGAGGTCTGATGTGCAAAGTGTCTTTGAAATGTCTCCATCAGGCCAGAAGATGAGACAGGAGCCAGGTGCCCTGCACAGGGAATGCTTCCTTCTGCAAGGTTCCTGTTGTTAGCCTCAGAGCAGCACCAGAGGGAAGTCAGTGGGCAGGTTTGAACTGAAATGCTTAAGGGCAGAGCTGAGTGGGCTCAGTTCCCCTTCCAGTGTGATCTGGCTCCATTAAACTCAGCTGAGGAACTCCCAGGTGCATCAGAACTGCCTTCCTCTGATGCCTGCTTGCCCCACACAGCAACTCCATCAAAAGGAGACACAATAAGAGGTGGCAGCAGCTGCCTTGTGCAGAGCTTCACCAGCTTACTCTCAAGCTTTCTTGGTTCAGAGAGCAGAGATCTCTACTCCCAGGAGCTGGAAATAACAGACTAAATATTTCAAAGTGGGTCTCTGCAGATAGATAGTAGCATTTTTATTCTTGAATTCTCTAGGGAAGGAGCCACCTCTCACCTGAGCTATTACCTAAGCTTAATGAAAGAGAGAAGTGGAGAGGAAAAACCAAGAGTGTGTCTCAATTTGTAAGTGTCCTTTTATCCTTCCAGTGAATCACATTAGAGGCACTGGGCAGAGTCAGGGAACGACACCAGGAGATGATGAAGAGCAGCTCCTCTCCTGACTTGCCTTCAGCTCAGAAGGCTTCTGTGCCATGCAAGAAATTCCCTGGGTGGAGAAGAGGTGCAGCTAGGTCCAGCTGGTTGGGTTGGGGAACAGCAGGAGGATGCCCTCTCTTGTTTCAGTTACAGACATGCTGCTGCTGTTGGTGTGATCTATTCCAACAGTACAGAATTCATTATAACAAAGTGTGGGGCCCTCAGCACAGGAGGATGTGGACCTGAGGGAGAGGGTCCAAAGGAGGGCCACGAAACTGGTCCAAGGCCTGGAGCACCTCTCCTACAGAGACAAACTGAAAGGGTTTGGGCTGTTCAGCCTGGAGAAGGGAAGGCTCCAGGGACACCTTAGAGCAGCCTCCCAGCACCTGAAGGGGCTACAGGAGAGCTGGAGAGGGACTTTTGACCAGGGCTTGTAAAGCAAGGAGCAATGATTTGAAACTGGAGCAGGGTAGATTTAGGTTGGACATTAGGAAAAATGTCCTTTAATGGTGGTGGGACACTGGAGCAGATTGCCCATGGGAGTGGTGGGGACATCCCTGAAGACACTCAAGGTCAGGCTTGGTGGAGCTCTGAGCCACCTGCTCCAGTTGGGGATGTCCCTGCTGACTGCAGGGGGGTTGGACAGAATGAGCCTTAAAGGCCCCTTCCAGCCCAATGTATTCTGTGATTCCATGATTCTGTCAACCAAGGACTCAGTCACATCTCCTTGACCTTCATTTCCAAAGCATCTTCTCTACTTCCTTAACCAAACCCCCAAGCTGAGCAAAGTCCCTTCCCATGTGAGCTCTTGCAGCCTGCACAGAAAGGCTGCAGCAGACCCACGAGGCAGGCTGGAGGTGCTTGGAAGCAAACAGTGCCTAAATCTTTGGGGGGAAAAAAACCCAAACAAAACAGCCCAAAGCCCCTCCCTTGGCCCAAAATATTTTAAGCAGCAGAGCCACTTTCTAGCAGCATGGAGGAAAAGAGGCTTAAGAGCCCAAGCAGAACATTCCCAGCACCGTAAAAGCTGGACAAATAATGGGAACATTTCTGCAAGTCTCAGGCCACACGGGGAGAGAGGGCAGGATTAAGCTCTGTTGAATAAGTTATCCTCTGCAGAATGAATTTCAGCCTCCCCAGCCTGCCTGACAAATAATGCTCAGATTAGCAGGCTGCATTCTGCTGTTTGCTGGGGTAGGAAACTACCCCTTGGATGCACACACAGCAGAAAAGCTCCACCCCCATGCTTAGAAACCTTTCCAGAAGAACAGAATCAAAGTCATCTGCATCGAGTCCCAAAGTGGAGCCAGGAAGCTGTGCTAGATCCCCACCAGGGCTGTTGAGTGCACTTCAGTGTGCTTCATACACCCAAGGCTGCTGGGAATCTGCAGGGGAACCAGCAAGGAGGCTTCATGAAGCCACTCTGAGATTA
>VWYK01037024.1:7335-26617 GCA_013399775.1 Semnornis frantzii | reverse complement strand
GGGGGGGGGAAGGGAGGGGAAAAAAAAAAAAAAAAGATCTTTGTAGAAGACTTTTTGAAGTCTGCCACATGGCAGTGATGAAACTCCCCAGCAGCTGGCTGCTGAAATTCTTCACCTCTGGGTATCTGCTTTAAGCCTGACTTCATCCCACATCCTCATCAGCCAACCCAGAGTCTAGGAGGTGCTTCAGGAGGTTTCCCTTGGACCGAAGGAAAAGCTTCCTTGTAGTGAGGGAGCTGCAGCCCTGAGCAGGCTGCCCGGAGAGGCTGCGGAGTGTCCCCTGGAGGCTTTCAAACCCTCCCCTAGGAACCTTC
Source organism: Semnornis frantzii (assembly GCA_013399775.1). Lineage (NCBI taxonomy): Eukaryota > Metazoa > Chordata > Aves > Piciformes > Ramphastidae > Semnornis > Semnornis frantzii. The sequence continues at coordinate 26,303 of VWYK01037024.1, read as the reverse complement.
CTGTGCAGCCTGCTGCGGACGACCCTGCGTTAGCAGGGCTGGGGCCAGCTGCTCCTCAGAGCTCCTCTCCAGCCCCTCCATTCTCTGTGATTAAGGCAGGGAGCAGCACTGGCAGTGCTGGCAGGTGCCAGGGCACAGCAGTGGCAGCACTGGCAGGTGCCAGGGCACAGCGGTGGCAACGCTGGCAGGTACCAGGGCACAGTGATGGCAGCGCTGGCAGGTGCCAGTGCTCAGTGGTGGCAGTGCTGGCAGGTGCCAGAGCACAGGGTGGTAGCGCTGGCAGGTGCCAGAGCACAGGGTGGTAGCGCTGGCAGGTGCCAGAGCACAGGGTGGTAGCGCTGGCAGGTGCCAGAGCACAGGGTGGTAGCGCTGGCAGGTGCCAGAGCACAGGGTGGTAGCGCTGGCAGGTGCCAGAGCACAGGGTGGTAGCGCTGGCAGGTGCCAGAGCACAGGGTGGTAGCGCTGGCAGGTGCCAGAGCACAGGGTGGTAGCGCTGGCAGGTGCCAGAGCACAGGGTGGTAGCGCTGGCAGGTGCCAGAGCACAGGGTGGTAGCGCTGGCAGGTGCCAGAGCACAGGGTGGTAGCGCTGGCAGGTGCCAGAGCACAGGGTGGTAGCGCTGGCAGGTGCCAGAGCACAGGGTGGTAGCGCTGGCAGGTGCCAGAGCACAGGGTGGTAGCGCTGGCAGGTGCCAGTGCTCACCCAGGGGAGGCTCTGGGCAGGACCCACCCCCGGGGGCAGCGCTGGCACTCCGCAGCTCTCTGTCGGAGCCAGCTCAGGCTTCGCCTCCGGGGCTGTAAACTCAGCGCTTGGCGCTCAGCAGAGCTGGGGGGTGCCAGGGTTTGCCCGGGGGGCACAGCTGCTCTCTGAAGGTGCGAAAGGCGAAGAGCTGTGCCCGACACTGAGGGCTGAGCCCTTTCCAGTGAGCTTTTTGCAGCGCAGGGACAGGCAGGGCTGAGGGAGCACGAAGGGAGACAATGAACATCTCTGCTCCGGGTACCTGAGCCCCTGGAAAGGCTTCGTGGGTGATAGGTAAGCCCCAGGAGCAATCAGACCAGAAGGAAAATGTTTCAGTGCCAATCTTGCTGACAGGCAGCAAGGCAGAAAAGGGAAAATGAGTCACAAATGCTTCTGTAACTCCTCATGCTCCACTGTGCCTAAAGGCAAGGTCTGGCTCTGCCCGTGGAGAGCTTCAAAGCTCCAGAGCCTCTGCTTTGCAGCATCCTTCCCAGGAGGGCTCCCCAGACAGCAGCACATTGCCAGTGCCAGGCAGGTTGCATTTCTCTTGTTCCTTCCCATGGCTTCCTGTTCTGTTTTGCTGTTTGCTGAGTCCTGGCAAGGGGGTTAGGTCCTCAGCAGTGTCTCTTCTTCCTTTGGTGTCAGAATGGGTTCACCTGACCTGTGTGAGATGCTGTTTGCTCTACCATCCTCATTAATTATGCTGACATGACTGGTGAAGAGGATGCCAAGCACCATGGCATTAGCATTCAGAAGCATTTTCTTGGGATGAGAAAGGACAGAGCTCAGAAAGGAAAGGAAGGGAAGAGATAATGAGGGGGACAGTGACCTTTCAGAGCTCTCACTGTGTTAGCTCAGCAGCTGTGCAATTAGCTCCTGTCATTACTGCACACAGGGCAGGAGCAGGGAGGTGGTTGTGCCCCTTGACTTGGCACTGGTGAGGCAACACCTTGAGTATTGGGTTCAGTTTTGAGCTCCTTGCTGTGAGAAGCATCATAAGATAGATCTGATTTAAAAACCACAAACAGCAGCTGGCAGCATAATGCCTTGAGCAGCCTGGCAGAGCAGGAGGTGTCCCTGCCCATGGCGGGGGGTTGGAACTGGATGGTCCTGAAGGTCCCTTCCAGCCCCAACCCCCTCTGTGGTTCTGACAGTGAAAGCCAAGTGGAAGGCAGGCAGTTGGTGCTGGGCAGCAAACTGAAAGGCTGAGGTTTAATTCTGGGCCTCCAACTGCTCATGCTGTTGAATTTTAATTCCTTTATATTTCTAGCACCATTCTCTCCTTGTTTAGAAACTAAAGAGAAGTTGGCTCTGAGTTGGAGGCAGTGAGCAGCTCTGTTCTGCAGATACCTTTCAAAACTGGTACTGCAGTTACCACAGCAACAGGAGAATGACTTAGTTAAGACAGGGAAACTTTCCTCACAGCAGCCAATCTGACAGAGTGTCATGAGCAGGCTTGAGGGAACAAAGATGTTCCAACAGAAATCACTCAGTGTTTCTGGGATTACTGGAGCAGTACTTTGACAGTTGGAGGCAATCACTAAGGTTGGAAGAGACCTTTAAGATCACTGAGTGCCAGCATCAATCCAGTGCTGCCAGGTCACCACTAAACCATGTCCCTCAGCACCACATCTCCACAGCTTTTAAATCCCTTTAGGGAGTGATGCAAAGCTTTGGGTTGGAAAAGCCCAACCTCCCCTGGTGCAACTCGAGGCTGTTTCCTCCTGTCCCATCACTTATTACTAGGGAGGAGACACCAACCCCCACCTGGCTCCAACCTCCTGTCAGGGAGTTGTAGGGAGCCAGAAGTTCTCTCCTCAGCCTCCTCCTCTCCAGACTGAACACCTCCAGTTCTCTGAGCTAACACTCCCCAGCTAAACACTCCCCAGCCCTGTTCTCCAGACCCTTCACACCTTCCTTGCCCTTCTCTGGACCTGCTCCAGACCCTCAACGTCCTTCTTGGTTTGCTGAGCCCAAAACTGACCGCAGGCATCTTCTCAGCTCATCACCTTCCCAAGGCAACAGTGCTCAGGAGCATTTTCAGAGCTAAATCATGGGCAGGAGGGGGAGGAAGGTTGAGGTTCCTCTGGCACTGAGGTATTGCTGCTCAGAGGACTGTGCTGTGCCTGCTCCCTGTGGGGTTTTCATGCCACCTATTCCCACGAGCAGGTCCAGGGAGCTGCTTCTTCCCCTCTGCTCTGCCCTGCTGAGGCCTCATTTGGGGAGATTATAACCAATGGAGTTCAATCCAACCTGGCCAGATTACCTCCACTGCAATCTTTTTTACACTCCCTGGTACAATCTAATGTAACCTGGCTCCTACCTGAGGCAACTCCACTTCAAACAGAGCAGATCTGCACCTTTCTCAAAATCCAGAGCTTCTGGCAAACAGTTCAAGATTATTATATAAATAAATAAATATCTTTTATTTTTTAACTGTGCTTTTTCCTCCAGGCACAGATTTATCATTTTCCAACTGACTTCTGAATAGCTTTTGGGTTTGGTTTGGTTTGGTTTGGTTGATTGTTTGTTTGGTTTTGGTGTTTTTTGTTTTGGTGTTGGGTTTTTTTGGTTTGTTTTTTTTTGTTTTAAATTTTGTTTTGTTAGTTTGTTTTTGTTTAAGGACTTGTTTGAATCCTTGAGTTCAGAAATGGTTTCTGTGCTGAGGTTGGTGTGAGTGGAGGCTGCTCCTCCAGTGCCAGCTGGCAGAGTTGGGGAGCTGGGGAAGAGCTTTTGTGCTGCACTACCTCAAGGGAAGAGGAAGATTTCTGTGATTTCTGCAGCAGGGCTATAATTCAGTTATTGAGTCTAGTGAAGGAGAAGTAGCTTCATTACATTTGTTGGGCTTTTGCTGGGGGTTTTGGCTTATGCTAGAGGATTTCTTATGAAAGCAAGCCCAGTGGTTTTGGAAGCTGCTTGCTGCTTTTTTCCCCCATGTGCTCTCTTTCTGAGGCTGAACCAAAGTTCAGCATCATCCTGACAGTGAAATTGGGTTGCAAGGCTTTGCTGCTGTCAAAATGCCCTTTTGCTGTGCTGAACCTGCATGCAGTGAGCACCAAAAGAAATGTTGAGCCCAGCCAGGATGTGACACCTGCAGTAATTACTGCTGCGTGGGCCTGGGGTTAGGCAGAGGACACTTCATTAGATATGCAGAGCAATGCAAGCAAGCAGCCAAAGGAGGAATTGGACAGAGCAGAAAAATGAGTTCTGGGCTTGGAGTATCTTTTAAAAATCAATGAGTCCCCAACCTGGTCTCCCAGTGCAGAGGATGTTCAAACAGAGCTAAGGATGAAGGGCACTGGGGGAAGGTTTGATATCAGATCTGGGGGCTCAGGCTGTGCTAACATCTCCTGCTGTGCCCCTGGGATGTCAGACACAGACCTGCAGCTGGGCAGGCTCCAGCAAGCACCACAGAGAAATGCACCCTGCTGTGTGTTCCTGGCCAAGCATCCCTCCCTCCTCTCCCACCTTCTGACGTGAACAGGGTTTGTGAACAGAATGAGATGCACTGGCAGGTGGATGAAGATCTGGCAGAGGCTGCCTGGCATCCTGCAGGGCAGCAGCAGCACAGGCTGCAGTGGGCACCTGTGGGCACCTTGCTGACCCTCCTGTCCCTGACGCCTGTGGTTTTGGGGGCTCCTTTGCTCCCAGCCAGCCATGGGATGTTAGTGACAGTGTCTGCACTTCCCACCCATTCTTCTTCACCTCCTTGCTGGCTGAAAGCAGTGCAGATGCCAAATGCTTCCAGAGGTTCAGTGTCCTGCCAGGGGCAGGGAAGAAAGGAACTGAAAAAAAGAAAAAATCCTCTTTGCTTCCCCCCAAGGTGATGTGTGGGGACCTGCCTGTGGGCAGCCTTGGGCAGAAGGATGTCTGCAGCTGATGTGAGCTCCTCAGGCACAAGAAGCAGGTCCAGAGAAGGGCAACAAGGCTGGGGAAGGGTCTGGAGAGCAGGGCTGGGGAGGAGCAGTTGAAGGGGCTGGGGGTGTGCAGCCTGGAGCAGAGGAGGCTGAGGGAGAACTCATTGCCCTCTGCCGCTCCCTGAGAGGAGGCCGCAGCCAGCTGGGGTTGGGCTCTGCTGCCTAGCATCAGGTGACAGAAGGAGAGGCCGCAAGTTTCACAGGGGAGGTTTGGGTTGGAGATGAGGAAAAACTGCTGCAAGAGTGGTCAGGGCCTGGCACAGGCTGCCCAGGGAGGTGGTGCAGTCCCCATCCCTGGAGGTGTAGAAGGAACCTGTGGCCATGGCACTTGGGGCCAGGGGTTGGTGGCCATGGTGGTGCTGGGCTGATGCTGGACTCACTGATTCTCTGCTCTGTGCCTCCCCTGGGCAGCAGAGATGCTTTGAGCAGCAGAGATATTTGCTCCTAAAACAGCAGCCTGTAGTGGTACCATCAGTGTCCAGGAGAGGTAAAATGGCAGTCTGTGTCCTCTGCCTATGAGTGGAGCTCAGCAAAACTCACTTTACCTGTCAGAAATGTGAAGAGATGAGGACTGGCAGCCAGGCCTGGCACAAGAGATGGCTCTGCAGGAAGCTTTGGTGTTTTCTGCCTGTGACAGAATCCCTGTAGGAGCCTGGAGAAGTCATTTCTGTGCCCTGGATCTCATTTCTCACCCTAAACCTAGGCTGATTCTCTTCCACCAGACAGGATGAACTGCAGATGCAATTTAAGTGTCAAACAGAGATTTCCCTTCTCTCTGATTGGAATAGTGACAGATGATTAATAGATATTTTTTTTCCCCTCCCTGGCAAAGTCTTTGATACAAACAAGACTATGGGGCCTTGAGACCCCTGTAGCAGGGATTTCAGCAAAGCCTCTTCAGAATCAGAGGATCATTGAGCTTGGAAAAGGCCTCTGAGATCCTCCAGTCCAACATCAGCCCAGCACCACCATGGCCACCAAACCCTGGCCCCAGGTGCCATGGCCACAGGTTTGTTCAACGCCTCCAAGGATGGGGACTCCACCGCCTCCCTGGGCAGCCTCTGCCAGTCCCTGACCACTTGCAGCAAAGAAATTTTTCCATATCTCCGACCCTCCTGTGGCACAATTTTAGGCCATTTCCTCTCCTTCTGTGCCTGATACTAGGGTGAGAGCCCAACCCCAGCTCACTGCCACCTCCTTTCAGGGAGCTGTAGGGTGAGCCCCAGCATGGCAGCTGAGTTCAATTCCCTCACCTCACAGTCTGCCTTCTCCTGCTGGTGCAGCCCTGTGGTTAGGAGTGATCCATGTCTGGGCAGCATGAAGCCAGTTGCTGCCTGTTGCAGCTGAGCCTTGCAGCTTTGACTCAGCAGGATCCGATGCAGGCACAGAGCTCAGTGCAGCTCTGCCCTTGTGTCTGCTGCAGTGACAGCCACAGCCTGCAGAGCTCTCACCTCTGCCCCTGCCAGCATCCTGCTCTCTCTTGGTGCTGCCCAGCACTCAGAAACTCCTCTCACTGCAAGGGGTTTGCCTCACCCCTCACACTGCCACGACAGCTCTGTCCCTTTGGCACAGCTTCTCTTTACTTCTTTTTTCTGAGTTTTACATGAAACTTCTCCTGTCACTTTTTCTGCAATCCTTTGGGCACTCTGCAGCTCTCAGGGGTTGATTTGGGTCCACAGCTGCCAATCATTTAATGTCCATGGGGGGACAGAGTGAATCTCTCTCTGGTTTGCCAGCACTTGCCATGGCACTGGGGCCATGGTTTGATGGGCATGGTGGTGCTGGGTTGGTGGCTGGGCTGGGTGCCCTTGAAGGGCTTTTCCAACCTTAGTGATTCCATGATCCTATGGCAGGGCACCTCTGGAATCCCAGACAGAGCCATTCCCTCTTTGCAGTGAGGGTGGTGAGGCTGGAACAGGCTGTGGCTGCCCGTGGCAGGGGTGGGCACTGCCTGACCTCTGAGGCCCCAAGGAATTCCATGAACCTGTGTATTTAATTGCCACTGCCATCCAGTCTGAACACCTGAGCATTCTGCAGTGCAGCTCAGTGAGTGTGCTGCAGGGCACATCATGGAAGGGACCCCCAAAGGCCACCCCCTCTGCAGCAAGCAGGGACATCCTCTGCTACATCTTCTCCCCCTCACAGAACCACACAGAATGGTAGAGGTTGGAAGGGACCTGCAGAGCTCATCCAGCCCAAGGCCCCTGCCAAGGCAGCATCCCCAAGGGTAGTCCACACAGGAATGCCTCCAGGTGGGCTGGAAAGCCTCTAGAGCAGGAGGCTCCACAGCCTCTCTGGGCAGCCTGCTCCAGGGCTCCAGACCCTCATTGTAAAGAACTTCCCCCTCGTGTGGGGGTGAAACCTCCTGCATTGCACTTTGCATCCATTGCCCCTTGGCTCGTTGCTGGGCACCTCCCAAAAGACCTTGGCCCCCTTGACACCCACCCCTCAGCTATTGACAGACACTGGTCAGATCCCCTCTCAGGCTTCTCTTCTCCAGACCAAGCAGCCCCAGGGCTCAGTCTGTCTCCACAGGGAGAGCACTGGGGTGGGGGTGTCTGGGCAGTGAAAATGTAGGAGGCAGGCATGGAAGCAGAGCTGTGGGCTTGCAGGGGGATACAAACTAAGCTGTCTCACTGCTTTATTGTTGCCATTGATCACCTTTATGAAGATGACAAGAAGCTGCAAACTCTTCTCATGCCAGACCCAGGCATTTCCAGCAATGCACAGTGGTCTGCCAGAGAGTCTCTGTGACAACTTTATTACTGCACTGGACTGTAGTTGTGTGTGGAAATGCAGGAGCCATCAGTTCTCTAAACACAGTAGCCAACACCTTACTGTGTAAAATTTCTTCTTCCTTTTATGAGCCCTAATAATTACAGGGAGCAGTTACCAAAATGTACAGGCAAAAGGAAAAGGGAAAGGTCACAGCCAGGGCAGCTCCTCCCTACTGCATCTCTTGCAGTCACTTGGGGCATCTGTTAGCCCTTGAGTTCACAGGGACTGTGCCAGCTCCAGCTGCTGGTGGTGAAAGGATATTTGTTAGAGAATCACAGAACTGTTCAGCTGGGAAAAGCCCTCTGAGATCATTGGGTCCAACGAGTAACCCTAAACCACATCCCCAGGTGCCATGGCCACAGGTTCCTTGGACATCAGGGATGGGGACTCCAGCACCTTCCTGGGCAGCCTGTGCCAGTCCCTGACTCTGGCAGCAAAGACATTTCCCTAACGTCCAACCTGAGCCTCCCCTGGCACAACTTGAGGCCATTTCACAGGCTCACAGATGTCAGGGGTTGGAAGGGACAGACAATTGTCTTACAGCTCTCAGACCAGACAATCCAGCTCAGGGCACAAGGAACACATCCAGACAGGCCTCGAGAGGCTCCAGAGAAGGAGATTTCCTCTCCTTTTGCCACCTGGTGCAAGGTGGGAGAGCCCAAGCCCACTCAGTGCTCAGTACCAAAGCTGGGGGAGCAGAAGCAGTTGCAGCAGTGACAATGATGGCAACACTGCAGTGGCCTTTCAGCCCTGCAAGCAGAGGGCTGCTCTGCAGCTGAAGAAATGTTTCATGTGTTTTTGCTTGGCCTTTTTCAGTGCCTTGAAATGTCTTCAGCTGAGGCCCTTAAGCCTGAATGTGTGGAGCAGGAGCTGCTGCTGTCTGAGGTGAGGAGCTCTGGACACACAGACCCAGGTCCTGACTGCCTTCACCTGACTAACTCACATCTAAACTCTGCCCCTGCCTGCCAGGTGTGAGCATTAATGCTTGGACAGGAGGGAGATGATAAAAGCCTTGGTGGCTTTGAGCTCCTTGGCTGGTGGCTGTGCTGCTGAAAAGGTGGATGGGAAGTGGGAATGTATCAGAGAGCTCTTTGGTGTCTCCAAAGCTGCTTTGCAGAATGGAAGCTGGAGGCTAACTTGGCATGAAATTTATTATCACTGAAATGCTGCACTGCTATTTTGTGTTCCAGCTGAGCAACATTTCCCACTGCTGCTATCTGAGGGAGCAGTCTGCTGCAGCTACTCCATAATTGTTCTACTAATGTGTACTTTATTAAACTCCTGCTGTTTTCCTGACTGCTTTATCTGCTAAAAATAGGCTGATTAATAAAACGAATGTCTGATGGATCCATCCTGATGTATTTTCCCATGGAATTAGACAGTATCAAACAGCAATTTGGGTTGTTCCCCCCCTCTTTTTAGTGTTAAGCAATGTCAGTTCTTCTCTGCAGCAGTGCTGGTGGCTTGCTGGTAGGATCCTACAGGCTGGAATCCAGCTCAGGCTGGCAGTGATGTGCTTTCAGGTGTGAACTGCCTGCTGCACCATGGCAGCCATGGAAGCAGTGGTGCAGCTGGCCCCAGTCAGCTGTGTCTGCAGGAGAGCTCTTCTCTTAGATTCTCATCTTACACAGTCTGGAAGTAAGCCTGGCTGGGGAGCCCTCAGCAGAGCCACATCTGCATGCTCTGGGTTTGCAGTTCCCTCTGGAGCTGCAGGTGGGCACAGCACAGCCTTGAGTCTGCCCTTTGCCTGCTTCTCCCCAGGCCACAGCTGCAGCAGCCTTTGCCTGGCTGCTTGCAGAGCCCTTTGGGCAGAGCTGAGGTGGCCGTGGTTGTGCAGCTGTAGAGCAGCATTTTGTTGTGCCCCTGTGTGCTGCATTCAGCTGTTCCTGCTGTGCTGCTTGGCTGTGCCAACTGTGGCCCAGGGTGCCAGTGCTCTGCTGGCACAGTGCCTCCCTCCATTGCACATCACAACATTTGCCCATCTCATGCCAGCCTCTTGTTCCCTACAGGGTTTGGGAAGGAGAAGTGAGACCTTGCAGAGGGCTTGGTGATCTCAGCAGCAGCCATGTCACTTGATTGAGCTGATGGCAGCTCCCTCCCATTCCCCCCAGTCTATAATGCTATAAATAAAAGGAGGATCAAAGGTTCTGCTCACAGGAACAATGTGCTAAGTGAATCCATGAAAATCACAGAGCCACAGGGCCACTGGGGCTGGAAAACCCTCTGAGATCACTGAGTCCAACCATGAATCCAACACCACCATGGCCACCAAACCATGTGCCCAGCTGCCATGGCCACACATGTTTTGCACAGCTGCAGGGATGGGGACTCCACCACTGCCCTGGGAAATCACAGACTGATGAAAGTTGGAAAATGGCTCCAAGATCAGGTCCCAGGTGATCACCAGGTCCATTTCCTCTTCAGTGTCTCAACATCAGTGATGCTTTTGCCTCCCACACAGGAGTCCTTAGCTAGATTTGAGGCTGAGCTGCAGCCAGGGGGTTGAGCCACACTCCCAGCTCTGTCACTGCACTCAGGTACAGAGGGCTTCAAACACAGGGGAAGGAGCTCACTGCATCCTGCATGCAGCAGGAGAGGCTGTGGAGTGCAGCCAGCGACAAGGCTCAGCAGCACTCCTCTGGCTGGGGCTTGCTTTCTCCTCCAGAGTTTTAATCTTTCCTTCCAATGGAGGAGTGCAGCCCTGCTCCTCAGCTGCTGATATGCTTAATTCACTCCAAGTGCCCATGGGGAGAGCATATTTCATACTGGCTTTTGACATTTTATGTTTTAATTAAGCTTACCCTGTAGGAAATAAGATGCTAACAACCAGGCTTACCTCACTAACACAACATGATGCCTAGAAGGAAATCTGCTCCCAGGGTGCCCCTTCCAAAGCCTCTGCTTTTGTTGTGCATAACACCTCCAGAGAGACCAGGCAGGCTGTGTGCAGCCTCCCAGCCATGGGTCCTGAACAGCTTCATGCTTCATGCCTGCTTTCTTCTTCTTCCTCTTGCTGTTTTGGGGTTGATAATCTTAGGGGTCACAGAGTCACACAATTGTGAGACCTCTAAGATCACCAAATCCAACCAGCAACCCAACACCAGCATGGCCACCAAACCCTGGCCCCAGGCCACCAAACCCTGGCCCCAGTGCCATGTCCACACATTCCTTGAGCACTCCAGGGAATGTGACTCCAGCACCTCCCTGGGCAGCCTGTTCCAGTCCCTGACCACTCTTTCCATAATGGAATTTTTCCTTTCCAGCCCTGATGATCATTGCAGCTTCAGCAGGGTTGGAGCTTTGGCCTGGTTGCAGCAGCACTCTGTCCCCAGGGGAAACCATAAGTGGCTGTGTGGGGAAGAGGGGAAAAAAGGTACTGAAGGCTTTGGGAACAGAAAGAAGCTTCTTGCTTCACAGGGAGAGCTACCTGGAGAGTGCAGGGCTCTTGATTAATTTGTGAGCACCTTCCTAGAGCCGAGGCTGTAGGAGGATGGCAGACAGAAAGGATTCCACCCACTCGTCCTCTTCTCTGAGCTGCTCCCAGAAGATGCAGAAAGCAGGCAGAAAGCTTCTTGCCTTGGAGAGCTTATGGGCAGGGCAAAAACCAAGGCTGGGAATCCAGGGCAGAGGCAGAAGGGAAGTGCAGAGAGTGAGAGAGCTCTGCCTGGTGTGAGCAGGGCTGCTGAGAGGAGGCAGAGCTGTGAGCTGGGCTCTGGCATTTTATCTCCTGCTGGCTGCAGTGACATTGCTGTGTTAAAATCTGTCCTGCGGTGTCTCCTGGAGCAGGAGTGGTTAAGGAATGGTTTATCTCTGTGTGCTTTACAATGTTTAGCCTTTTGAATCCAAATCTATTGTGTTTCGAGGAGTTTGGAGGAAGCAAAAGCAAATAAAGTGCTGTGGCAGTGAGGGAGGGCTCTTGCCAGGCTGGCATTGTGATTCTGAGGTGTTCTCCATTTGCTTGATGGGAGAAGAGCAATCTCCTGCCCCAGGAACAGAGCTAAATCACAGGTGGCCTCAAAACAATTTCCAGCTTTGCCAAATAGTTTTATGTAGCAGATACATTATTGAAATATTTTCTCTGCCTCCTCTCTCCATTTGCAGTCTGTGCTGATCCCTCCCTGCCACACGGAGGGGTTGGGAATGTGAATGCATCAATACCTGCCAGGAGGGAGTGCTCAGGGTTGCTGTGAGAGCAGGGCAGCAATGCAGCTGCTGCTGCTGGGGGGGCTGAAAGGCCTGCTCCACTTAGGAGAGAGGAGCTTTGCCAGCTGAGTGCCTCTGCTCTGACCAAGGGAAGAAGGAATGGGCTCTTGGGTGATTTATTTCCCCTCTCCCTCTTTGCTCGAGCTTGGCTTTAATTGCAGACTGAATTCTGTGGGGGTGCAGAGGTTTGTGCCCCTGGTGTCTTACCCTGATGGGCTCCTTTGAGCTGCCTCTGGCAGCCACAGATCCTGTGCTGACCATTTACCAAAGCTGCTCCTGCCAGTTCCACAGTGTCCTCAGAAGACACAAGCACTTAGTGAGAAGGCTGAGCTGCATCATTTCCCTGCCCTCCTGCCCTTGTTTTTCTGATGCTTTGTCTTTCATCTCTCTGAGGAGGAGCACTCAGGTCAGAGGCACTTGGGCTGTGATGAACAGAAGCTGCCCAAAAGCACAGTGCTGTTGCCAGCAGCACCCAGCCTGACAAGCTGATGGAGGTGCCCAGGTCAAACCATTCTTTTCAGCTGACTGCAGCAGCCACCCTGGGTGCAGTTATCTTCTGCATTAAGGCTCTGTCCTGCGAGGTGCTGAGGGCTCTTTGTTATTTTGGGGAATGGAGAAGGCAGTTAGGACAATGCTGGGCCAGGCTGTGACTAATGTGTGTCACACACTTGTGGTCAGGATGGCACACGAGGTGCCAGCTTCCCTCCACCTTGCCCAGACCTTTCCAATGCTTTGTGTTTAATACAGCCAGCTGTGACCTGGTGTGCCCAGGAAGAAAGACAGCAGGACAAATCATTTCATGTAGGTGCTTCTGGAGAAGAGAGACTCAGAAAATGCTTTGCAAGATTAAAATAAAAAAAAAAAAAAAAAAGGGAAAACTAAAGGCAGAGAATCGAAGGTAATTCTCTGTTGGAGGAGGGGAAAGTAAGGGCTCTGATCCCTGCTGGACTTAAAATGATTGAATCAGGGCAGCCTGGTATTGACCAAGTGCCTGAACTGCAAATCTGATTAGTCCTGCCTTGGCTAGCCAGAAACCCAGAGAAAACAGTTCCTGTTGTTCCTGGCTCAGTGCAAGCAGCATCCAATGGTTCCTATGCAACAGCACTTAGCAAACTTAATAATGTGCTTGGTGCTTATTAAAGATGGTGAAGCTCCAGCAGGCTGGGGAAGAAAAGAGCAGAGGGAGCTCAATGAACCACAGGAGGTTTGCTTTGCCTTGGTGCAGTTTAGAGGCTGCACAGAAGTGAATCTTTGTGGCTGTGTCATTGCTGTTTGGCTCAGGAAGGGCCCAGGAGGGACAATGGCATTGCCTTTGCTCCTGATGCCTTCCCTGAGTCACAGCATGCACTGGCTTGGGAGGGACCTCTAAAGGTCATCTGCAGTGAGCTGAGACAGCCCCAGCTGGATCAGGTTGCTCCTGACCCTGCAGGTCTTCAGGGATGAGGCTTCCACCACCTCCCTGTGCAGCCTGCTCCAGTATCTCACCTCCCTCCCAGTAACAAACTTCCTGACCTCCAATCTAAATCTGCTCAGCTTCAAACCACTGCCTCTTGCCCTTTGAAAATTGTCCCTCTCCAGCCTGCTTGCAGGACCCCAGCCCCCTCAGCTGCTCCCCACCAGCTCTGCTCTGCAGACCCTTCCCCAGCTTTGCTGCCCTTCTCTGTGGGCATCCTGCAGCCTCTCAGAGTCCCTCCTGGGGCAAGGGGCTCCAGGCTGAATCTTGGTCTCCATTCTGTAGCCCTTTCTGTGTTCACTCCTTTGTGTCACTACCTTGGGTGTTCTCCTTTCCTTCAGACACAAAATGAGACCTGCAGATTCTTGTGGCTTCTGAGCCTCAGCTCTTGGCCAGGCCTTGGTTCCAAGCAGCCCTCGTGCAGATGGTGTTAGCAAGTTAAATTTCCATTTTCCAGGGCTGCACTGGCAATTGCTGAATTGAAATCTGGAATAAAGTGGTGTTCAATCCCCAAAGCCCTGCACAGTCTGTTAGTCTCTGCTGTGTTCATATTCATTCATGAGGCAGCATTTCCTTGGATAATCTCTGCTGAAAGGTCAGTGCTGCTCCAGTTCCATGCCCCAGCAGTGCTGCTAAACTCACCTAGGGTGCTACAGGTTCCTCCCAGCTTTCATTATCTCTCCTCTGCTCTATCCACAGCTATAAAACAACCCCCAGAGGTCTGTAGAGGCTCTGAGTGATGGTCTGCCATTAAAGCATGCTTTATACAGGCATTGCTGAAAGCAATAATGCAGAGAGCTTTATTCACCCCCAGCAGCCCAGAAATAGTGCAGTGTGGTTTTCAAATGGCCTCATCTAGTGTGCTGGTTTGAGCTAATTGGAATATTTTTTAATAGAGAAAATTATACTGTAGGCTGTGAAGGTAAAACCATGGTGATGTCTACTTCACTCAGAGGCTTGCTGCGATGTTTAGGTATAAGGAAACCAAAACAAAGAAGATAAGAGTCTCTTGAGCTGGCAGTCTGGGTCACGAGGGCCTTACTTGCTTACTGGACTTGCTGGCTTGCTGCTTGGGTCTTGGGCTAGCAGCTCTGGCTTCTCCTCTCGGCTGAATAACTAATAAGAATTATGTGATGGTTTGGGAGTTCCCTGCCCCCCCACACTTTGAAATGCCCCAGACTAGATCTCAGCCGGACTGGAAGTTAAGAGATGAAGCTCTATTTACAGCTCAGCACAATATACAAGCAAATATATACAGTATAGACAGGAATAGTTACAGAAATATACAAGTTTAAGGTAATACAGACACACAACTCCCCTCCCAGAAATCAGAGACCCCAGGAGGGGCTCCCAACCACCCTTCCACCTTCTCCCCACTCCCACACCTTACCCCAAGGTTTGGCTTACGTGCAAGGAGGATCGGCTGGGGAGGATTAGAAGAAAAGTGGTTAGTGAAGTTATTCAACAGAGAGGAGAAGCCAGAGCTGCTAGCCCAAGACCCAAGCAGCAAGCCAGCCAGTAAGCAAGTAAGTCCCTCGTGACCCAGACTGCCAGCTCGAGAGACTCTTATCTTCTTTGTTATGGTTTCCTTATACCTAAACATCGCAGCAAGCCTCTGAGTGAAGTAGACATCACCATGGTTTTACCTTCACAGCCTACAGTATAATTTTCTCTATTAAAAAATATTCCAATTAGCTCAAACCAGCACATCTAGACCTACAGTGCCAGTGCAGATAAACTCCAGGGCTGCTCAGGTGAGCTCCAGCACAGGAAGCAATTGCTCCCAAAAGGTTTCACATGGCACCCACCACACCACAGCAAGGGCTGGCAGAGGAATGTTTGGGAAGGGCCTCCAGGACCATCAACTCCAACCAGCATCTGGCTCTAGCAAGTCTGACAAGAGGAGAGGAAGCTTTAGGTTTGGGCTACTCACTCCAAGAAGGACCTTGAGGGGCTGGAGCAGGTTGAGAGCAGGGCACTGAAGCTGGGGAAGGCTCTGGAGAACAGGGCTGAGAGGAGCAGCTGAGGGAGCTGAGGATGTGCAGCCTGGGGAAGAGGAGGCTGAGGGAGACCTCTTTTCCCTCTGCAGCTCCCTGAAAAGAGGTCGGAGCCAGCTGGGGTTGGGCTCTGCTGCCTAGGATCAGGTGATAGAAGGAGAGGAAATGTCCTGAAACTGTGCCAGGGGAGGCTCAGGTTGGAGATGAGCAAAAATTTCTTTGCTGTGAGAGTGGTCAGGGACTGGTACAGGCTGCCCAGGGAGGGGGTGGAGTGCCCATGCCTGGAGGTGCACAGGAAACCTGTGCCCATGGCACTGGGGCCAGGGTTTGGTGCCCATGGTGGTGCTGGGCTGAAGGATCCTGGAGCTCTTTCCCAGCCTTAGTGATTCTGTGGTTCTCTGGAGGGGCTGCAATGCCAAGATGCAAAACCAGCTTGGGAGGACAGGAAGAGCCTTTCAGTGTCTGCTTTGCCCAGAGGTTTGGGTGCAGCTGGCCTGCCCTGCCTGACCCAGGTGCTCTGTTCTCAGCAGCTCTCTTAACAAGTGCAGATGAGGTTTTAGTCACATTTGGGACCTGCTATGAAAGTGCAGAGCAATTGCCCTTCAGCTTCTGGCTTTGGCAGAATCCAGGTGAACAATTTCAGTGTTTTCCTTGGAAATGGATTGCTCCCAAAGGAGAAGCCCTTTGCCAGCAGCCAGGAAAGCAAATGGAATAGTGGCTTGTGGCAAAAGTTTCTCAAGGGGTGGGCAGGGAGAAGCACAAACTGGGTTACCAAATTGAGAGTGTTTGGTGTAAAAGTGGATTTCAGAATAATGAGGGTAACCCAAATCTCTTCAGCATTGTGCCTTTATTAGAGCTTGTAAAGTGATTTGAGATTACTTGGAGGATGGAACTCAGAGTGCAGCTTCTCACTGCAGAGTGGAATTAAATCTCTTTTTCAAGAGAAAAACTCAAACCATGCAGTGCTGAGGAGTTTTCATCTCAGCTGCCTAAATGTCAGGAATTAGTTGGGGTTGGGGTTGGCTTTGGTTTCTTTTTTTCCATCTGAGCAACCTGTTGGTCAGGAAAATCCAAGAGGCCAGAGGAAGGGAACTGAAGGCAGGGCAGGAGCTGAAAGAGGCTCACCAATGTCTCCCCTGGCAGTGAGCAGCAGCAGGGCTCTCAGCTGTGAGAGCTCAGAACTGCCCTGGAGAGAGCAGGGAGCAGCAGTCCAGCACCACCCTGAGCAGCCTGAGCAGTGCCAGGCTCCAAAGCCCTGCCACAGGTCTGTGTCCTTCCAGACCCCCAAGTGCCAGGCACTCTGCTCCCTCTGCTCTGTAACCCTGCTGCTCAGGGGGGCTGAAAAAGAGCAAGGTTCTTGATTTGCAGATTAAATTCCCTCCCACTTGTAGTGTCCTGGGGTTTATCCTCCAAAAGCTGAGCCAGAGCCTCTCTCCATCCTCACTCTGCTCCCTTAACTGACCTGCCTGGGGCACTTGATTTGCTCTTCACAGACTACAGGAGACAATCCTCAGGAGAGGTTTTCTGCCTCTGCCCTGCAGTGCTCTTGCAGAAAACATTGCTTGGGCAGCTCTGATCTTTGTGCTTTCCAGAAGCTGCCAGCAGAGCCTGGGAAACTGCATGTTGGCAGGGTGAGGGGTAATGGGCACAAGCTGGGGCATAGTTTAAATGTGAGGAGGAACTTGGTGCAGCACTGGACCAGGCTGATTTGCCCAAGAAACCTTTTCCTAATGGTTCCTAATGGCATCTGAGGTTGTGAAGTGAGCAGGTGGCACTGCTTGGCAGCACCTGTGTGTGGCTGGAAGCAGTGGGGAGCAGTCAGCAGTGCAGCCATGGAGGTGGTCAGTGCCAGCAGCAGTGACAGGCTGGTGGCAGTGGGGGAGTTGTGGGGGGATTAAGGCATTAGACCAATGCAAGCACCAGGAGCTGAGAGAGGGAAGGCTCAGGCTGCCCAGCTGGGTGCATGGCATCCTCCTGTGGCTCTAACCCAGCAGTTGTGGCTCTTGGCTTACTGCAGATGTTGTCTGAAAACCCAGACCCTGGACTGGGAGCCAATAAATCCCAAGTGGCTGTCACTAGTCAGGAAGGAATCTCCCTCAGCACCCAGGCACAGAGCACTCCTGAGGCATTTCCCAAGAAACCAGAGATTGGCATTTCCTGACCAGGGTCAGCTTGAGGCCATGCCCTGGGGACAGGATGGGAGGGGATGGCCTCAGGCTGCACCAGGGGAGGGTTAGGTTGGGCATGAGAACAATTTCTGTGCTGCAGGAGTGGTCAGGGACTGGCACAGGCTGCCCAGGAGGTGGTGGAGTGCCCATACCTGGAGCTGTTCAAGTGCCCCCTGGCACTTGGGGGCAGGGTTTGATGGGCATGGTGGTGCTGGGCTGGTGTTGGGCTCCATGACCTCAGAGGGTCTCCTCCAGGCTTTATGACCTCATGTAATTTTTTTGGCTGTAAGCAAATTTCTTTCCCCTCTGAGCTGCTTCCCACATCACAAAATCCATTCCTGTGTTGAGCCAAGTGTGGCTCTGGGGGGGCTGCTCTGAGCTTTGGGGGATCTGTGGCTGTAATCCATCATTCATCTGCTGTGGGTTTGATGTATTGAAGCAATGCATCACTGCAGGGCCAGCAGCAGTGTCCCAGAGGCTGTCAGGCTTTGTGGAAGGGAAAAAAATAAAAAAATTCATTAGAAATGTGCAAAAGAGATTAGTTATGGATGGGAACTGAGAAGGAGGGAGGGGAGCAGGGAAGTGGAGCGAGGAGAGAGAATGAAGCATGGAGGGGTTTTGATTTCCAGGGGTGCCTAAATCCATGGGGCTGCAGCTCCTGATTGAACCCTGAAACTGGGGAGGGGAATTTCTGTACTCCCAGTTGCAGGCCCTTGCCCTCTCTTGCTGAAAGAGTGTCTGAGGCACCAGCTGGAGCCAGGAGGCACAAACTGGGACGTGCTGGGCTCTGCTGGCAGCTTTCCCACCTCAGTGCACACATGGAGAGCAAACATTGCTGCTCTGCTCTGGCTGTGCTCTGTGCCCACCACCGAGGCCATCTAGAACTGGGCAATTATTGCAGCTACAGCAGAAACAGAGAGGGTAGCACCAAGGCTGGGACTAAACCATGGCCCTCAGCAGCACATCTCTGGGGCTTTGAAGCCTCTCCAGGAATGGGCATTCAGCCACCTCCCTGGGCAGCCTCTGCCAGGCTTTGAGAACCCTTTCAGTGAAGAATTTTCATCCAGTGTCCAACCTAAACCTCCCCTGGTGCCACCTGAGGCCATTTCCTCTTGTCCCATCACTTGCTCCTTGGGAAGCCAACCCCCACCTGGCTCCAGCCTCCCTTGGAGGAGCTGTGAGAGCAGGGAGGTCTCCTCTCAGGTTAACTCAGACTCTTCATTAGCTGATTTTTCCATTTCCCTTCCAACCTCCACTCTGCCAGCTCCCCACTGGCACTGGGGGGATCTGAAGTGCAGGGCTGTGTAAGAATAGCTTGCTGCAGAGGAACAGCTTGTCCTGGAGAAGCAGGCTGGCAGTGATACAGATGTTGGCTGCTGCCTTGTCCCAGCTGTGCTCTCTGTGCAAGGTGAACTCAGGTGAGACCCCAGCAGAGGGAGGCTGCCCTGCAGCTCCCCACCCAGGGTCATGATGCCTGCTCTGGCTTCATGGCCACGCTCTGGGGAGCTTCTCATTTCAGTGTCAGGAGGCATCAGGCCCAAGCTGGAGCAGCTCTGCTGGCACAGGGAGGAGCCATCTGTGCAGGGGTTCTTCTGAGGGGCTGTTCTATAAGGGTTGTTCTGCAGGGGGTGTTCTGCAGGGGCTGTGCAGCAGGGGTTGTTCTGCAGGGACTGTTCTGCAGGGGCTGTTCTGCAGGGGGTGTTCTGCAGGGTTTGT